>JAJSLS010000020.1:600000-784379 GCA_037042865.1 Epicoccum sp. F181
AGGATGATGCACGACAACTCGAGGCGAGGAAGTGAGTCTCCGGTAACCATCAGGTACTGGCGAGGCCACTGGGGCTCTGAGGTCGATACTCATGATTCTGCAAACGTTATGCCATTGTTTGGCTTCAGCGCCGGCGTCCAGGTCGATGATGACAGCTGCCACCGTTGCTAAGGTGATCGGACCCTGTAAACGCGCGCCGCAGCGGCGTCTGGACCCGGGCCGACTCGAGTACGACCGCGAACGTTACTCAGCTCTTCTGGAAAATGCGGTGGCCCGCTCCCATACGAACTCAGCCTCCCTTGTGCATGATGGGTCTGGTCCAATTGACTTACCGTACCAGACAATGTCGCGGGAGCAACTGAGCAGCACATGATAAGCTTGCCAACCTGGTTATGGTTTCTCACTACCTCAGTATCGCAATTCCCATACGTCGTTCCCCAGAATTTGCGTCATCTATCTCTGCTTTCACACGATTGCAGACTGGCGGGTCGGATATTATCATGCAACAAAGGGCAGAGCCAGCTTGATCAAGTATCCGACGATTCTCAAGCGCCATAGTGGCAATAGTTGGTATCCAACTGGCCGAATCTGGACTGCCAGCGATACGCGGCGCCACATGCATGCAGGCAAGCGCTCTTGTGGCCTTTTCCGTTGTGATGATGCGGCTGAAATGCATGTAGAAGGTCTCGATGCGCTCGAAAACGCGGCAGGACCTGATTGCCCCCGGCTAGCACGGCAGATGCTTAGCGAGTGACCCCATCGATGAGTTAAGGGAAGACACGGTTCGGTGCTGCAGCTCGCCAACACATGCATTCGCCAGCATATACAGTTCTGCTACATCCTTGACACCAGTCGCAACAAGTCAGACTCGTCCTGCGTCAGGTACGCCCCAGCCACCGGGAACCCCGAAGCGTGATGCCCCACATGTGCCTGAGGCTGTGTAGATCTCCACAATGCCGTGGTTAGAGACACGTGCAAGTCAGACTGCGCACCTAACTTCATCATCGCTGCCTTAGAAACATCCCTTTCGATACACAATATTGTTGGATCGTTTGATTCAGCTTGCTGCCTTGCAGCCTAGACGGCCTTGTCAGGATGCAGACAGCCGCTAGACCTTCGAGCAACGAGCCAGTGAGCGCGACGCTTCTGAGATGGCTGCGATAATGCTGAATCTCGGGCTTCAAGCCTGGTCATGCCGCCCTTCGCGCCCCATTTGTCTGAGGCATGGCGTTACCGAGACGGTCCAGTGCTTGCTACCCCACCAAACGCTATGGTCTAGACAAGAGGAACATCCGCTTCCAATCTTGCCCGTTGTACAATATGGCGCCTCACTGTGGTCTTCATCAGTCTAGTGCAAGAATGCTATCGCGACCTCATGGAGTGGATGGTCTAGAAGCGGCAACCCTGGAGTCTGGATCACTAGTACGGTGCCGCTTTTCCCGCTTAGCGGCTTTGTGGATCTGTGGCTTTACCGCTTTTGGGTAAGCTTTGGGGTAACTGGAGCGTGCCAGCTCAGCATGGAGAGGAATCCTATCACAGCCTGATTGCAGAAAAATTGGATCTGATTTGTGTTAGCAGCCCGAGTCCTAATGCTCCCATGTATTGCATCGTAGGTCAACAGACTGAAGTTCGTAATGACCGCAGTTGCTGTCGACCAAGCACTTCAAAATTACACAGCCTCACGACTCAGCCTTGCACTTCCCGGAGAAGCTATCGACGGCTTGATTGCATGCCTCCAACACGAAGACCCAGAAGTCAGGTTCAGCGCAACGAGTGTTTTAGCTGCTCAGTCATCACTTCTCTAAGAAGCTGTCGACGCTTTAGTGTCATACATGTAATACAATGATCTGGCAATCAGGAGTATCGGGATTAGAGCGGTAAATGCCTTGCGCGTTCAATCATCGCTTCCCGACAAAGCTGTTGATGGTCTAATTGCATACATGCAAGACGAAGATCCGAAAATCGTGACAGCTGCCATCGAGTCTCTCGTCGACCATGTGAACGTCTTGGCCGGCATTTGTGACCGCATACTTGGTTGCTTGAAAACGACCCAGTCCCTCTGGGTCAGACTCACAATTATTCGATCACTGGGTTCGCAAACGAGGCTTCCGAGTACACTTGTCTATGCCTCCCTCTCGAGTATCGATGATAGCAATGTTGATATCAGACAGGCGTTCACGTGCGAGAAGACAGTCCTGCCGTGTCTCGTTTGATGTCGGTGCACAACAGCAAATGTTGGGAATATGCCTCATTTGTAGCTCACGTGATCATTTCGATCTGTGGCTCACGTGACAGTGCCAAGCTTGAAACGTATCTTCAAGCTTCGGCTTCCTCATCACTTAGATAGCAACAACAACAATGATCATATGAACCTGTGCGCATCTTTGCTCTCACTTTGAACAGCAAAGCACTAGTTTTATACGGCGGCTGGAGCGCGATTGATTGATCAATTGACTAACTGATTGACAGACCATTGGCTGATTAATTGACCATTGACTGCTTGATGCGCCGACCAACTGCAGATTGATAAGTTCGTCGCAAGCCTTGGCCTTTCTCGGCCTAGTAGATGCTCCGCGGCGGCACTTGGCGACACCTCTCGGCTGTATCTGTTTGAGATTATCCCACTTCTCTTTCCAGCCAGCTGCACAATGCCGTGACCTGGATGGCGGGGGATGTACTGTAGATTGCCGCTGGGGTCTAGATCGTCCTTTCCCTAGCCTTGCGGCAATGCCACTTTTCTCTTCTCAGCCAGCTTTCTCTTTCCAGGCAGCCTGCCAGTGTCCAGCTCGTGCCGCCTCTTGGCCTGTGGCGAGCGCGCGCTAAGCAATCAGCATAGCCACAGCCGCTGCGATGCAGACATCAGCCACAATCAATGCGAATGAGGCCGAGTCCGATGGTACCGTCTGTACCAGGCTGAAGCTCAGCCTAATACAGACGGCTCTGCTGCGCATAGGCGCCACAGCTGAATTTGCCCCACCCGATTGTTCTTGCCCTTTTCCCGGCGCACTCTTTGCTCTCTGAGAGTGCTTTTGACTGCCACTCATCCACCTGCCTCTAGTCTTTCCCAGCCATTGCTCCTCGACCTCTAGCTGCGTCCACTGTGTTTAGGCATCTGCTCGATGAATTCACACTTGCTGCCATACGGGCAATCATTGAGGACATGGAACTTTTGACTGTGCGGCCTACTTCTGGAGGTTAGTGGATACGAGATCTACGAGCCGTCCCTAAGCTACCTGTCACCTACTACTGCCTCTCAGCCATTATGGTGTTGCTTGTCTTATCTCAGTACTCAGAGAAACCCTACTCTGTACTCCTGCCTGGTCTGGTTGTAATTTGTGAGCCAGACGGCCTGTATGCTGCAAGAACCGGATGGTCTGTTTGACGACTTTCAAGTCCGGCATCCACTTCTCTTTTGGACCATCAAATGGCTCCCCTGTCTCGCAATTTTTCTGTTGTTCAGGTGGTGAACATAGCCAAAGTGCGCATGAATATGATTGTTGATATTGCCTATCTGAGCAAGCAGTAGATATATGTTGAGGGAATGAAGACAGGTGAACGTCACCACCGCAGCAAAGCTGAAGTGGCAACCACACACAAGTAATGTTCCCACAAAAGGAGTGCTGACATTCACAACAGAATTAGGGCTGCGAGCTTTACGCAGAGGTCATCCCTGGACTAAGTATAGTAAGAGAGTGTATGCAGGAGATGCAATGGCTCCTTCCAGGACTCCGGGTCTAGATCTTGGCGGCGATCCAGCTTCTCCCGCTTGGTGGCTGTAGGGCTTTCATGGCTTGATGTAGGGTATCAGCTGGCACCAAGCCACAAAAGCCCGCGGATACTCTACACCACAGCTGGCACCTGCACAAGGAAGGTAACGATATGGACGGTGTTAGTATTGTGCGGCTGGTGCGAGATACAGTATAGCAATCAAGTAAAAACAACAAGGCCACTAGGCTATGTCTGACTTGGCTTTGCCACTCGTCTCTTCTGACCCAGCTGCAATCTGCATATGCGGGGTCTGGAAGGCGGGACGCGGGCATTGCCGCTGGAATGCCAGCTCATCCCGCTTGTTGAGCACGGCTAGTGCAGATAAGGTTGTTGTTGTCTGTATTGATCTATCTCTATTTTAGTCCAGGGTCCTCGGCAGAGATAGCTTCATCGCTCAGCCTCCGGGCGCCACCGGCGGCTGTGTCTGCCAATCGTTCCTCGCCCAGCATCGCACTTCGCATGCTCTCCGACCCTATATCTCTTTCACCTGCCACTCTATCGCCTCTGTCACATGATCACACTCTTTTCGACGTTAACCACCAGGCCGTTACGCGCGGCTTCTCACCTTAGTCTCTTGATCGTTACGACAACATTCCTGAGACTATTCGACGCTATCAAATCGACAATCACCTCGACCACTTGCAGCCTCGTTACACGTAATTTATGTCATCCGCCCTACCTGTTGGGCTTCCTACCCGATCAATATGCCACCTCCAAGGAACAGAGACGGATTCCGACTGGCTGTTGTGTGTGCTCTTCCAGAAGAGCGTCGCGCGGTCGAGCACGTGATGGAGCACTATAACAAGCCGAGCTATGGCAAGGCCGACGGCGACAAGAATTTCTACCTCTACGGTGAGCTTGGAGGGCAGCCAATTGTGCTTACGACTCAAGCAGACAAGGGACCTATTGCTGCAACCGAGACTGCTCGTATGATCCAGTCGAGCTTTCGAAGGATTGAACTCGTCTTTCTTGTCGGCATCACGGGTGGCGCTCCATTTAGAGCAGATGGAAGCCAAACCGGCGTGCGTCTTGGGGACGTCATAGTCAGCCAGTCTATGAGACAACATGACTTTGGTAAGCAAATGGAGAACACATTCGCAACAGCTACTGCATTTCCCTCCGAAGGAGGAGAATTAGTCAAACGCTGGGTTGCCTCAGTTCAGGGTGGTGGGAGGGCTTGGGACATGTTGGAGAAGCGTACAAACAACGGTCGGGAGAGGCATCCTACCTTGGACACAATCAAGCATCCCACCGAGGGCAAACTCATCTACGAATACCCTGGTCGAACATATGACCGTATCTACCCTGCGGATCAATATCATAAGCATCACGACAGCCAAGCCTGCCAGCGTGCCCAGCAGTCAGCTCTTCTTCGCATGGTCCATACTGGCCAAACATTACGAGCGACTGGGGAAAATGTCATTTGCGACGAGAACAACACCTGTATGTGGGCTTCTGAGGATAGTTGCAGGGACTTAAAGTGTCAACCTGCAAATTGCCCAACAGGCCAGAGTCGAGATGAAATCAAGATCTTCCTTGGCCACTACGTTTCGGGCGCTGGAGTCATGAAAAGCGCACAGCGACGCGATGAGCTTGTCAGGATGTTCGGAGCCCTCGCAATCGAGATGGAAGGGCCTGGCGTATGGGGCACATACCCAACAATCGTCGTTAAGGGTGTTGTTGACTACGCCGATAGTCATAAAAATAAAGTCTGGAGAGATTATCCTGCAGCAAATGCAGCGTTATGTACGGAGGCAATCATTGAGGATATGGACTTCTCGATTGTGTCGGCTACTTCTGGAGGTTAGTGGATTCAAGATCTGGTTCGTCTTAATAACTAAGATCGAACGGGGGGCCATACTGATCTTAGTGCAGTATTCGATGAGATCAAAGAAATGCAGACGCTACTCGAACAGGCAAGACACCAAAGTCGACAAAGCGCTGCTACGGCAGCAATATCTAGAGCTAGTCTTTTACAGACCGGTACCCTTCACGACAGTGCCGGAGCCACCTTGACCGCTTCTCTATACGGCCTTTTGATGATATTCATGCCGTGGGGCCTCTCTTCGATGCTGACTGCGCTGAATGAGTTCGATTCTAGCGTCGCTTTTATAGAGGACGTGGATAGAAGAACTGCAGCGGAACTTACGAAGGAGCATGAGGTCTTGATAGATATGAAACAGAGGTTGGAGCTCCAAGAACGAAAGCACGCCTTGTTATTGGAGAAAATCAGAGATCAAGAGCCCACTCGTAACCAACGAGCGGCTCGTTTGGCATTGTTTTCGGCGCAAGGTACCATAGCAGGGGGCCAAAGAGCGGCGACGGTGCACGAGACGTCACAAATATATAGCCGTACTCGGTACCCTGTTAGCGAGATACAGCAGGAGAAAGATGAGCAGCTCATACATTTGTCGGAAGCATTGAAGGCCGAGAAGGCGAAGATTATAGAGAAAGAAGACGAGATCATCAAGCTGAAGGCGGAAGTGGAGGACCAGATCAAGCGTTCTGTACGGGAGCGAGACGACGTCCAAACTGCGAAAGCTAATGCTGAAACCCAATCGATGTGGCAGACCGTTTGGGACCTCCTAGCCAAGCTCAAGTTTTGGTAGATCGTAGTAGAATTTCTGGGTTTCGTCGCTTGTTTTGCGTCATCCTGGGTACATATACGCCAAATGTATCGACCCTTCATTCCCAAATCAGGCCCATTGGTTCTAGCAGATGGGAATGTCCCTTTCGATACAACAAGTTGATGCACTAAGTAGTATGATTGATTGATTGATTGATTGATTCTGTCAGGCTATTCACGGTGACCGTATGAGCCGTCCCTAAGAGTAACCTTACTTACAAATGAAATTCATTGCCTTTGCTCAGGGTGAGTGTGAGAGTAATCCATCCCCTATACTGCCTGTATGACGTCCTGCTGGTAGGCCAACCTGCCAGTTTTCTCCAGAAATTGGATAGTAGCCTTGACGACTGCTAGATCCGGCTTCCATTTCTCTTTCGGGCCGTCCAACAACTGCCCTGTTCTGATGTCCTTTCTCGAGCCCCATCCTCCTAGAAGGTAGGGCACATCTCCCGACCTATTGCCTGCGGCTGCACGTAGCTCCCTACGCTCGTCTGCCCATCTCGGGCACCAAAGAAGGACGTGTTTGATGGTTTCATCGTTGTCTCCACATCCGCATTTGGCATCATCTCTCAGCCCTGCTCGGGACAGGTACTGGTTCAGGCGGCAGTGTCCCGTTCTCGCCTGGATGAGGATCGAGGCCTGGTCCGAGGTGAGCGAACCGTACAACTGCAGGGTATGCTTCCCTGGTAGGGCCTGATCCATCTTCCATGTATATTGGCCGGGCAGCCTCGTAGTGTCGAACGGGTTCGGAACTTCACTCCTATCCCGATTGATCAGACGGATAACGCCTGCCACCTCCCGCACCCTCTCTAGTGCCGGAGCCGTAGGCTTACCCGTGTGACTCGACGCCTCTCTTGCTGCATCGTCGGCCTCTTCGTTTCCCACTATGCCTTCATGGCCCGGGGACCATCTGAATCTGAGATCTATCCCTGCCTTGCTGAGAGCTTCTATGCTCTCTGCGATCTTCGACAGGAGCGCTCGTCCGGTCCTAGCATCGTTGCCGGCTTGAATTGCTCGGAGAGCCTGCTGACTGTCTGAGAATACTGCCAGCTGTTGGACCTCCGTGAGATCCTCCTGAGCATACTTTAGAGCCGCTGCTATCGCTGCTATCTCTGCACTCAAGACCCCACACGTAGATGCCCATCCTATCGAGTCTTGCCTGACGACCTGGGTGAAAATCCCAGTCCTCTTTACGACTGCGATGGCGGCCAGCCGCTTCGCGACTGACGCATCGGTGCATAGGCTCACAGTACCTGATCCTGCGATCGTGGCTGTGTCCGTGATTGCCTGGTCTTTTTCTTTGATGACCACTCGATGGCTGTGGTCTGTCCATGGCGCCTGGATCCACGGCGGGTCTTCCATAGGTAGCCTGGATCCATTTGATTTCAGCCGCTCTTTCCATACTGCGACTGTCGCTCCGAGTGGCGATACTTGTGTGTTCACGTTGAATCCACGTAGTATCGCGCTCTTAGCTGGGTTACTCTTTGGGAGCAATATAAGCTTTGCCGCGTGTGCCGACACCTTCCTGTCTAGGCGTTCCTTGGTGGGCTCGAGACACGCTTCGGCCTCGAGGATAGGTAGGGCTACCTTCTTCCATGCTCTGGTTATCAACCTCGCTCCCAGCCTTTGTACTTTTTCGAGTGCGTTTACGAGCCTGACCCCGCCGACCTTGCCAGGGCCGTACCACGCCGAGGCGGCGTAGTCGGTGATCGGTAGAACACAGCTACGGTAAAGCTGTCTCATCTGGGCTGGTCTTGTACCCTTGATCGCCTGGAGTGATAAGCACGCTCGAGTACCTTTGTTAATCACTCGTGAGAGGTGTTCGTCCATCGCCAGCTTCTTATCTAACGTGACGCCGAGAACTTTGACACTTTGCTGGGGTAGTATTGCAGTACCGTTGAAATGGACTGCTCTAGTGTCGTCTGCCCCCGCCCTTTTGGTGAAATGGATTAAGCTGGTTTTGTCGGCCTCGAACGTTGCGCCGCTCTGCCTCGCCCACCGCTTAGTATGAGGTAGGATGGTGGTCTCGATCGCTGCTGTAGTCTCTTCCTCGTCCGCCCCTACCACCCAGGCGTTAAAGTCGTCGACGAATCCGATCGACCCCCCTTGGCCGTCGATCGACCGCTCGACCAGGTCGGCGTTGTAGAACACGTATAGCAGCGGTGACAGCGGTGATCCCTGTGGAATCCCTGCATACTCGATCTCCGCCACCTCCGACTCGTACCTGCCTACAGTGACTGAGGCGTGCCGACCCGTACAGAAGTTCCCTATCCACTCGACCATCGGCTTTGGAACCCTCCTCGCCGCTAACCGACGTTCTAGCACCTTCGAGTGCACTCCGTTGAAGGCGCCTTTCACATCGAAGGAGATCAACGTGAGAATCTTACCGCCCCTCCATGCCTGATAGATCCTCTCAACGAGGACGTTCAGTGCTTGTTCGGCTGACCTCCTAGGTCTCGCGCCGAAGTGGTTCATTGGAAGAAGGTTGTACTTTTCTGTCATGTACGAAAGGCGTGCCGCTACCACTGCTTCGAGTCCCTTACTTATCGTCGGGAGGAGTGATATCGGGCGGAAGGCTTTCGGTCGAGTGTAGTCTGCCTTTCCCGGCTTCCTCAGGGTGATGATCCTGGCAGTTTTCCATTGCTTAGGTACATGTCTCAACTCCAGTGAAGTAGAATATAGCCATAGTAGGTGGTCGCCTACTGCTGGCCATAGTTCCCTCCAGACTCGGAAGCTGATCTCGTCTATGCCTGGTGCCTTGTCCGGGTTGCTCCTAAAAATAGCTCTCTCGACCTCGTGTTTTGTGAGACACGGCCACTCTAGAGGTCGGGACTGGTGGATGGCCCGCCGCACTCTATTGTTTGATGCCTCTGGCATTGGAGGTGTAGGGAAGAAGGCTTCCATCAAGGCCTTCGCCTTTTCTTCATCCGATTGGTACCTTTGCGCGTCCACCGATAGCTCGGGTATATCTATGGCCGCGCCGAATGGTTTGGCGTATCTGGCTGCCTTCCAGATGTTGTCCGGGTTGTCCAGGAAGTCCTTCCAGTGCTGTTTCTTCTGCTTGTCGATCTCGTCTAGGTAGGTCCTTCTTGCCTGATGGGCTATCATCTGTGCCTGCGTGGTGTCTTCGCTTCTCCGACGGAGCGTCGTGACCCGGTTCCGTTTGATAGTATAGTCCTTCCGCAGGGTCGAGAGCTCCTTCGTCCACCAGCGTTTCGCGTACGGTGACTCTTTCGCCCTCGGCACGTGCTCCTCTAAAATCATGCTTATTTCATTCAGGAAAGTTTCGGCTGCTTCGTCTAGTAGCCAGGCGTCCGTAATCCTCTCTCTGTCCTGGCCGTGCCCGAGCGCACTGCTGGTAGCCGCCCTGATGATTCCCCAATCTGCGTCTCTATACAGCCTCTTCGTCCTCCTCCGGCTCTCCTCGACTTCGCGCCCACTATAGCTTAGTGCGACCGGCTTGTGGTCTGATCCGTAGTCGGTGGTATGGATCCGACAGTACTCCAGTTTCTCCCTGATTCCCTCGGATCCTAGAATGACGTCGACCGTCGTAGCCAGATCCTTGGGTTGATGCTCCCATGTGGTCGTCCCTGCTGGTAGCAACGAGTGCAGGCCTACCTCCTGCATAAAATCGATGATAGGCTCCCCTTCGTTCCTCCTTCCAACGTCCATCCGCGCTCGGTGCCCTCCCCATAGTACGTGGTGCCTGTTCAGGTCGGTGCAAAGGAGCACGTCTAGCGGCTTGTCGCCGGCCTCTTGTCGTGCGCGCTGAGTCGCCGACTCGATCGCTCGTAGCTGCCTTGCTAAGTCCGCCTCCCTCTCCACTTCTGTCCTAGCGTTCCTGGCTTCGTAGCACGCCATCACTACCAGGCTCCTATCTTCCAGTCTGATGAGCGCCGCTGCTACATCGTAGCTGTCTGCTGGAATAGAAATCGCCCTGCATCTCCTGTTCACCCATAACGCTGCTCTGAAGGCATGCCTCGCATGTCCATCTCGCCTCTTCTCTGTTGGTTCGAATATCTGCCAATGGCGATCCTGCGATATGGTCGGTACGCCTGTCTGGGGGTGCTGGAAGATGTATGGCTCTACTACTGCCAGAGCTGTAAATTCTTTAATTGTCTCGTCGTTCAGAAGTCCGTGCTGGACGGCCTTTCGCTTTCCCGCGTTTAGATGCATTATCTGCACTCTATTCATTCGAGGTGCGGGTTTCGGCAACGTCGGTCATGTCGACCTCGCGCTCGTCCGTAGTTTCTGTCACCGATGCTTGCTTCTGGTGCTCCTGTCCCTGGCTTGCCTCTACACTCGTGTTACCTCCGCCCCTAGTTGGTGTAGTCTGGTTTGGTGTGGCTGCTTCCGCTGTCTGATCACGCAGGGTCGCCTTTCCCGCTTTTTGAATGCCCTTATACTTCCAGTGACTTGGGTTGAGCTGGCATTGCCAGTCGAAGACACAATGTCCCTCCTTGTTGCAGGCCGGACACTTCAAATCTGTAGGTCGCGGGCAATCGTGCCTCGAGTGTTTCCCTGAGCATAGCGCGCACTTCGGGGGTACTCTGCAGGACGCTTGTTTGTGTCCGTACCGGTTGCAGTTGAAACACGGTAAAGTGTCCTCCCGCCTCTCCCACTTCGAGCAATACGCCCCTGTCGCTCCAAAAATGGCTGTACCAGCCTGGAGGAGGTGGTCTGCTGCGAGCTTATTCTTTAGCCAGATCACTAGAGACCCGACCTTCTTTGTGGCGTCTACCTTACTCAACCAGTGCGCTTTCATCGCTGTAAAATCGTGTCCTTCGAAGACGTTCTCTTTGCCAAACTCTTGGCATAGCGTGGTCTTCAGAGTCTTCCCGTCATCTGCGTTTGCATCCATGACCGCCTGTTTTGCGACCATGTCGCACTTTATCGGGTACCACTGCTCCCCCTTCACCCGCGTACCGGGAATCTGTCCCGTCGCCCACTGCGTGTGCTTTCTCGCCTTCTCCGCCTGCGCCTTATCCTTGAAGATGACTTCGATCCTCTCTCCCGGGCCTGGGCGGAGGAACTCAATCACTAGACCTTCTGTTGTCTTTGTCTTATCTAGCCCGGCTTGCAGCTTCTTTTTCGTTACTGCGAAATCGACCTTTCCTCCTTTTGTCCTCCCGATGTCTATGCTAACTGCCCGGTCGTCGTCGCGTGCGTGGTCCGAGGGTCGGTTGTTCTGCACTCTTGATGGTCCGGTCACTGCCTGGGAGCCTCTAGGCGTACCTGTATGGTCGCCTTTTGCCACTTCGCTATAGCTTGGCTTCCTTACGCTTTTTGCAACAGTCGCCTCGAGGGCTGTGGTCGACCGCTGCTGTCCTTGAGATTCCTTGACGAGTTGCTTTAGCAGCGCTGCCTGCTTCTGGATCTCCTGTGTATACCTCGCCTCCTGCTCCTCGAACCGGGTCTTCTGCTCGGCTTGGCCTTTGATGAGTTGAAGGACCATTTCGCGGAGCGCAGCGATCTGGTCGGCCATACTCTGCTCGGCCTTTCTCTTCCGCTCTAGCTCGCTAGTGGACGCGAAAACTTTCGCTGTCTTTGCGAGCTGTGGGCTCGTGCCCACCGCCTTCGCCGCCTTCGATTTCCGCCTCGTAACCATCGCCCACCCCCCATTGCCATTCTCCGCCCCCTCCCCCGCCTCCATGCTTGGCGCGCCCGCGTCGGCGCCAGCGGGACTCTTAGGTCCCCCCAACCCCACGCCCCGCTTTCCAACCTCACCTCCTTCCTTCTGGATCACAATACATTCACTTTCTTCGATATCGTTGTTCATGTTTAGATTCCTCCTAAGTAGTATAGCCAAACGACTCGACTCTTCAAACGACTCGACTCTATTTTATGCTCTTCTCCGCTCGAAACACGTTTTAAACGTTCCTACTAGTCCGCCTCGTCGACTTTTGTGTGTAAGATATGCCTATATCTCTTCAAACACGCCTACATTCTGTCTCTCTATCGCGCGCGTCCTGCACCGTGTCTCTGTGTTTTGGAGTTCTCTCCTACCCTAGCTTCCCGAGCGGCGCTGTCCGTTGTTGCCGCTCGCTACGCTTCCATTTTCCAGCCCTAGTTCGGTTATAGTGTTCATGCAGAGGCTGTAATAGATATATTGAAGGCGCGCGAGCGATGCGCGAAGTACGCAGTGTTTACGTGTAGAGTAGATGCAGGCACTAAGTAGAAAAGGCTCTACACTTTCTCTATCTTCACTTTGAGTCTTTTTCTGCCCTAACATGACTTCCTACGAGATGACTAGCGCTCTCGATTACTTCAAATGCCTACCAAAGTATCGTGTCGTGTTACGCAAGATCTGCTACTATTGTGTTTGGCCAGATAATGCTCGTACTCATCTTAGAGAAAAGCATAGCAGGTTGCCAAAAGCAGAGAGGGCGCTTATATGCGACGAATTGCAGGCCTGGCAGGGAGTCTCCTACTCGCGCGAACAATTCGAATTACCAAAGGCTGTCGATCAACCAGTACAGGGTCTACGTCTGCTCCAGGATGGGAAGCAATGCCGACTAGAGCCTGAGAAATGTTCTTTTGTCTGCCGTTCGATGGACAATCTGAAGAAGCATTGGCGAGCAGTACACAACTGGACCGCGACTGGGAGACGAGGTGGTTCAAGGGCAGCAGCGTCACTTCTCATTTCTTTCCAGAAGCAAGCGGATGCATGGAAGCCTGTTTGTTGCCAGCGATTTTCCCATACAGGACGTCACATAAGCTATTTCGCAGTGCTCTCGCAGAGGCGAGCTGAGGGCAGTGATGCTAGACGGCGGGTCGGGATTCCAGATTCAATAGCTGCTTCAGTGTTACGGGACCTTGCTACCATTGAGCAAGATCAGGAAAGTTTCAGGCTATGAGATCAACATAACACATAGCTTGTATCTCTTCTTGAAGCGCATTCGAGACAGGTCTCAGCCACGAACACTTTGGATTGGTGCTATCAGTATCAATCAGCAGGATAGCTTGGAGAAGAGCCAGCAAATTCCTCTGATGGCCGACATCTTTGGCAAAGCAACACGTGTTCTCATCTGGCTTGGCCCACAAGTTAGTCGACCACACGATGTGTTTCGCATGTTGTTTGCCCTTGCAAAACTATGGATCAGGCGGGAAGTCAGGAAGGCCCGAGAGGGAGAATTCAGACCACTCTCTTGGACCGACGTCGACTTGGTCGAAGCGATTGCCTTGCAATCTTGGGATGACGATCTGTGGATTGCGATTTATGTATATTGAGTACTATGTACCATTGAATCAATCTCAGAACCCGAAATTTCTGTGTCGACCATAATTGTCCTCAAGAGATCATTGGCACAGCCAGGCAACGAACGTAGTGGCTGTAGCCACCGCCGCGCCGAAAAGAGCGACAGCAGGTGCCAGAAAGCCCACCATTCCCAAGCTGGTGAGAGTTGCAAAGAGGCCGGCTGCTGGAGTGAAGGCCCCGTATGCCCAGCCCTGGAAAGCAGCGGCGAAGGAACCTTGAGAATCGTCAGTTATCATTTGCGTTCCCGGGAGACGGGGGGTAACTCACCAGGGATCACACCGGACGGCCCAAAGCCTAGACACAGCACGCATGTCACGACAATGGTAAATGTGACCCACCATACGGTGACGAGGACGAGTGTCTCTGGATTTGTGTCAGCCAAATCAGCATTATCTCATAGCGTCCCGAACGTGGCTCACGAGGCTGTGCAGCCCACTTCGCAAAGCCACTTGCGTGGCTTAGGACAAAGTCCAAGACTGGATTCCTCTGGCTGATGAATTCTGTCAGGCCTGCAGTAGTGCTCGAAGCGTCTACGGCTTTCCAGCTGGCAAGAAGAAGATAAGTTGCCATGGTGCACAAGATTGAGTGGAAGAAGAGGAGGATTTTGAGGAAGACCCGAGCTGGGTACGTGGAGTCGCTTTGGGCGTAAAAGCTGATGTGCCAGTCGAATGTTTGGAGAATCTGAGGACTTGGTAGAGAAATTACAAGCTTAGTAGTCTGACATACAGATCCCTATGGTAGCAGTATAAAGGAAAAGTGAGAGTGGACAGTCATCACTGCAGGCAGGTCGATGCTTATCACAACACAAGTCGGGCGCAGCATCCATTGTATTGAGTAGAATTGATTGGATGATTTCCCATGAGCGGTACGCCGCACCAACGCCGAGGGGGAACATTCACACCATTGGCATAGAGGTTCTTACAGAGGACCATTGAGGCGCAGGCTCTATGCGCCGCATCGTTGGCTTACTGCGGACAAGCAAAGCTTCCTCGACGCCGCACGCCAATTGTGAGCTGCGCAGTTGTAGCGAACCATATATCATTGCTCACCTTTATCACTGTTGGTGGAGGAGTCGGCCAGACAAGCATGATGGAGTTTGGCTTTTCTGTTGCCCGGCGAGTGAATAATCTACAAACTAAATACTCAAGTAGCGGATGGTCTCTAGAGCCTTAGTGTTCGGCGCGAGTCGATGTTTCGTGTGTGGAGGTCACGACGCATGTCCAAGTGGGGGCTGCGCCTCACAGCAGCTGTAAGCGCGCGCCTTCGTGCCACGCAGGCGCCATTCCTCTGCATACTTGCGGATCATTAGCGCTGCATCTGTTTTTATTTAACGGACACCGTAAATAGCGTGCCATTCTTCTCTAGGCTATCATGCTCGACCAACTGCTGCACGATGACAACTTACAAAAGCTGCCTTTTTCATCTATCGTAGCAGTTTATGGCGCAAACACCAGACAAGTAAGACGGATGGATGTGCTTAAATTCACCCTGTACCTAGCGTCTACCGCTGGGTTTGTGAGGCTCGTGCGATGTTTCTTTTTTACAATATTTTTAGGGTTAGTGTTGGAGTGATTGCTGATTGTGTCAACCACTGTCACTGATGTGTAATCACCTCGACGAACAGATAGCCAATGAGGAGAGTGAGACAAGATCGCAATACCAATGTGGGTATTATATCTGGCGTCGTTCTCAGAAGGTCTTAGATCCGTGATGTTAGATAGTAGGATTTGTGGTGGCGTGAGATTTTGGTATAATCGTTCTGGATTACAAATTCGTCACGATGTGTGGTTGGTCGCCCGAATCGCGTCTCGTATCAATCGAACCGATCACGAGTTGCATATGATGTCGTCACAACCATTATTTTCTGGTGGAGCTTGGATGTAGCTCTGCTGCGTACGATTGATTTGCCCTAAAAGCTATGTCGTAGCCAAGCCTCAATATATTGTCCCTCTCACTAACAAGCCCTTTGACTGTCCGGTAGGTTTCAAGAAGAAGACTTCTTCCAAAGCCGCTGCTACCGCCCTGCATATGTGCGTTCCAGGCTGCGACAACCATTCTGCAAAAAAATCTGCTTCATATAGCCGAGTGATTTCGTTCACGAAGTACTGACATACGCCGCCCATCATGGAGACGCCGATGTCCAGTCGGGCTCCAATCTCGAGAGACTCAAAGTTTGTATCCCAATCAGGTCTGTCTCGTAAAGCGTGGAAAACATGCAGAGCAAATCTTTTCAGCTCGTAGACATCGACCTTGTTGTATGTGGTGTCTCCCCCTGGCCACGCTAGAGAAGAAGGGAGGACGGTGACTACTAGCTCCCTATCCTCGAGCTCGAGCGTGTGCACTACCTCAACCACAACTCCCTCACGTCCACGTGTTGCCGACTCATCGCTCACAGTGACAATGAAAACTCTGAACTCGCCTACTCGTCGGAGGTCTTGCACGAACTCCTGGTGAAACCATCGTTCCGTGTCCTGCGCTGCTTTCCGTCTGCTCGTCCTACGTTGACCTGTTAGACACCTGAGATGTTTCGTGATGTCGGACGATGTTGGGTGCAAGATGACGTGCTCACTGCCACAGCTATATGTACGTTTTAATACATCGGCTTTGCCAATGCGACATGTGCTCGTACAATCACAAGTGATTGGGCGAAAAGACCAGCTTGTCGGTGCGCACTGTGCGATTTGGTCCAGGGCCCGGATGTCGTCAAGTTTCCCCTGCGCGTGCTCAAGCTCCGTTTTGGAAGGGAAAACACGTAGCATGCTTGTTTCATAACCCTTCACTCGGTTATAGATATCCAGCAAGAGAGTCGAGTGCTCCGGATTGTATTTTCGCCATGCCAGCAAGAATACCGCCCTTTGACCTAACGCTGACGGATCTTTTACAAGCTGTCGTTGCAACCAGCTGGCAGTTCGATATTGAACCTGTCCTTTGTTATTGTCATCCAGGATAGCCGCAGTTACAATGGACTGGTGAGCAGTGACTTGCTCGCTGTCTGTACTTATGAAATTCGGGCCCACTGTGGAGAGAAGTTCTGCTGCACGATCAAGCGAGAAGCAGCTTGGTACATGTGCACTGTTCAAGGCCGCAGTATGGCTGTGCCGAAGTGTCTGTGTGGAAACCGGCGATACCATCTTATCTTCGCAGCCGATCCAGAACACCGTGGAATATCGAGCAGTAGATCTCAAGCCGACGACATCAACGCTAACACTAACTGCACGCCTTCGTTGTCGACCAGGTACAGCGTCTCCGAGTCTCACTGATGGGTGTAAATTAGGGTCGAGGGTGCGGGAGGCCATCAGCACGCTGCGTACAATCGCCGGGTAATCCAATGTTATCTCGAATGCATCTCCTGCATCAGCATTGCAGTGTGAACAATGCCTTCTGATGAACCTCAGGTGAGCTCGGTCGACTCCCGTGTACTTTGCAGCGATGCTTGACTCAACACTATCCGGCTTCTCGCCTTTTGAGAACAGCGTGTGTGAATCGAAGTGTTCCATAGCCTGTGATCAACTTAGCTATTGGCAGATAGTAACGATAGACTACTAAGATTCAAGATACGAACAGCAACATGGAAAGCGACCTCGTAAGGGACGCAGACAGTGATGCGACATGCTGGGGATGATCGGCTTGCTGGCGCTCCGCGAAAGACTACGCCTGTATCAACATCTCGTCGAAAGTAAGGCTTCCCCACGCGTCGCCAGGCGGCGCTTCCAGAAATAGTGGCGAGAACTTCTCGTTCTCTCAGCCTACCATAAGACTCCCTCGTTGTGGGGAAGCGCCTGAAAAAGCTCCGTCCCAAGTGAGGGTCGATTGAGAGCAGAGACGATGTAGAGGACGAGTCACTAGCAGGCGTCGTCATGATTATTTATACTTTTGAATTGGGAGGTTAGAGCTATGCACAGAGATGTACGAGACGAGATTGCTCAGAAGCCAGTATTGCTGAGTAGTGTATCGAGCGGAAGACAGTGGCAGCCGGACAAGCATTTACAACAGAGCCAGTATGCGAAGTGCAGCCGGTATGCAGCCTACGCCAGTCTCCATACCGCATTGTTTCGCTACAGCGCAATCATGGACAACCATTAACGTCAACAAACTGGTTCAAGTTGCAACAGTGAACTCAACTTGCAGCCCAAGTGATTGATTTGAGCATATAACAATTATTGGCGATCTTTGTCTGAATGTGCTGGGCTGATCTGAACACAGTAAGGCTGCTACGTGTAGGCCAGTATGCACACTGCGTCCAGTCTGCATGTTACGCGTGCTGCCACGCAAAACGTCAAGCCCAGCATCGTTTCTATAGCAACCCGTGAGACCTCCGTGCACCACGTCCAATGCGTCGTCTCGTTGGAGCGATGCACACGCGCTTTGTCGCAAACGCTAGACACTGCACCCCACTCTTCGTCCCAGCGTGAAGACTGGCGACCTCATGGCGCGCACGAAATACATCCCGACGTCAAGGCCTCACCATAAGGCCACACCCACACCCACACCCCGACCGCAAACAGTCCAACGCGCAACATGGACTGCCGCAATCGAGCTCGGCGCCTCCAACGGTCAAGCGATGCTGAAGAAGCCGGGTGGTGAATGGGAGCTCGTCAGATGGGCACAAGGTGTCAGCGCAAGCAATGTAGGGGGCGCGGAGGCAATACCGGCTATGACAGCGATACGCAAGAAGGGAGAGGATAAGGAGATACTACATGGCCACGCGGCTGTGCGCGCTCGGAAGCGAAACCCTGGTGATTGGGAGATGTTCGCATATCCGAAATTGGTCTTCACGGATGAAGGAACCACTCCCAACGTCCAGCGAACGTTAGAGCTGCAGAAAGAGAAAGCGAGAGCCCTCAGCATGACTTCCAAAGAGATAGCGATCGCGTTTTTCCGGCACATGATAAGTGAGGTCATCGGAGGGAGAGACGAGGTGTTCAAGATATATATGAACATTAGCGATCGCTGGCCCAATCGTAATGTACAAGAGCTCATGCTCAATTTGAAAAGCGTGAGGACTGATGCCCAGTTCGAACATGTGGATGAATGCTTGAGCAGCATCATAGGCCGGATTTCTAGCGATACTGGCAGTGCATCAGCCGAAGGGGTGTATGTGGTGGTCGACTGTGGTCATTCTGGCATGGTATGCTTCCAATCCTTGAACTCATAGATTAAATCTGACACACTAGACAGAATGTTGGCTTGGCCGAGGTCGCAGCTGGACCGAGATACAAGGTGCATCGATGGAAGGATTATCCCGCAGGTGCTGGAGAGATTAACATGGCCGTGGAGGATGCAGTGCGAGCTATTAACAGGGCCAATGGCGCCATGTCTGCCGAGAGCAACGTCTGGGAAATCTCTGAGTGCATCGACGAGTACTACAAACCGGAGCCAGAAGCTGAGATATCTTCGCGGTGTGGACTTACAGAAGATGAATGGGAGACAGTAATGGGCCGCGCCGAGTTGGCCAATCGCAGCCTAGATCGGCGCCGCCCTAATCTTGCGCGACCGACACTCACAGACGCTGATGAGCTTGCTGCCCGCTTCGAAAATGATATTGGGGTCCAGGTGCTATTGACTGGTCGCGGGTCACGAAGCCCTACCTTGCTCAAAGCTTTCCGAAAACTCATCAGCCAGGACTTTCCTGCCGCGACAGTGTATGAGGACAAGCAAATGAACATGTACGTGCAAACAGGGATGGAGTTCAAAGCAGTCACTGACAATCATTGTAGCACCGCTGTCCTCGCAGGTCTAATGTGTATCGCAGACAAACCTGAGATTCTTGCCGTGGACGAAGTACCAGTGTCATTGTGGCTGAGGAGCGATCCAGACGAAAGCACAAATGAGGAAGAGCCGGATATCGTAGTCCGAATATGCACACAAGGGCAAGACACGAACGATACGGCGAATGTACGCGACAGGGTTTCAGCATCTCATCCCATACATTTTGAGCTCAGTGCCACTGACGGTGAGCCTCCATCGCTTGACCTGTCAGTCTTCGGCACACCAGCCGGAGTTTCCGATGAAGCTATTATCAAAGGCTGGAATGTCGAGAACTTTGCCTACACACATGTCGACAAAGTGACCGAGTTTGGGAGGTTTGAGCAGCAACTACCGCGTTCGACTGTCACGTCTGGTAAAGAAGCGTGTCACGTGTATCTATACGTGGAAGTGTCTAGGTTATCGGCGGCGTTCTATGCGATATTCGCCAATGACGGACGTGCCGTCAGACAACTGCTGAACACACCTTTCGACAAGGCCTTCAAGCATGGGGAGCTCATCCCAAAGTGGAAGTATCACAAGAACGTCGGCCTGAATGTTGTTCGCCTCAAGCAGGTTGCGAGGCCAGAATCGAATCTAGTGAGCCCACGCGAGTCCTCGGCATCAAGGAGTCAGCCACCCGAAGTCATCGTCTCTAGAGAACCTTCGGCATCGAGCAGTCCACAACCTGATGCTACGAACATGGACACCTCGCCATCAAACTCAAACTCTAGTGCAGAACAACCGGACGTGATACAAGTCAGCCAGGCAAAGCAAAAGAGGACATCATCACTTCCAAAGAAAAATCACGCGAGGCAACGCAGAATTTCAAGCGTTGTGGCCATGAAGAGAAAGAAAATCTCGAACGGGCATGGATCAGACTTGCATAGAGCAGAAGACGAAGAGACGGAATCTGAGATGGAGTTATAAGTGTGTCGAAACCCGTCGTGGGAAAATCGAGACATCGACTCACCAAAACTGTTGGGCATTACCAGATGTACACGAAGGTACATACATGCTTTTTGGGTATGAAGATAGTATGTAGCAAACATCGCCGTGTAAAGTACTACGCTCTCTAAGTTGGCATCAGTTGCAAGATTCTCGATTCATAGAGATACCATTCCTGATGCTTGAAGAGCATTCAACGCAGCGATCGAGAAGGTGTTTACGTGCTATGAGGAGTGACAACATGATCCGGGTACCAGGATTCGTGCGGTCTACATTTATCATGTTGTTAGTATTATATCATCAGAGAAAACCGCCCTACGGAAGGCTTACACAAAGACTTCATCAACAGGTTTGTCCAAGCCTCGAACTTCATAAGAAGTTCAACGCCGTGTGTGGACTGTGCGAGAAATTCAGCCTGTCACCCTCGTCTGATATTAGTCGTCGGAGCATGCGTGATCTCGAGGCCGACCAAGCTTTGTTCTTGGACCCGTGTCTAACAGACTATCGATAGGCTTTTTCGACCCATATACGTGGCCATCCGAAGATGACTGGTGTCTGCTCACATTGCTTGAAGAACGCCAGCCCGTTCACCCACTTGACACTGTCCAAGAACGGCGTACCCATGCTATTCTGAACCTCAACACCAAGCGACACGTGACTCTGGCGCCATCTGCCGTCCACATCGACACCAGCGTGCCAGGAAGTGAAGATCTTCATGTTCTGGTTATGCTTGCCAACGAATATGCCACAGGCCTCGCTCGAGCCATCCGCACCTGTTATCAGTAGAGGAGTGCCAGCCTCCATGGCTTCAACTATTGATCCCGCCATGATATCCATATGCTTCTTCGCTGCCGTGGGGTTCTCGAAGATCAAATCAGTTTTGAGATACTTTCGTAGTGAAAATGCCAACCTTCCAGCGCAAAACGTGTCCAGCATATCAGCTAATTGAAGAAGGCGATCACGCTGAAAGTTCTTGAGTCCAGTCTTGAGGCGCTTTAGACTCCTTTGAGGACAGTTGTACCATTGAGATGGTAGTATGACATCTTTGACGACCCATATAATTCCTCTTGTGCAAATCCCTGCTTTGCGCAGAGACACTTGATGGAGTCGGCAAGCTTTCAGGTACGATAAACGTCTCTTCGTTGCAGGCGGGTCAAATTGATTGGATGTGATGTACTGTATGTAGTTGGCGATGTCCATCGCTGCTGGCAGCTTTTTGATGTCCCGGCTGTCGCGGAGAAGTTCTCCGTTGAGCAGGCCCATGGTGAGCAGGCAAAGATCTAAATCATGTTTCCCTTTGGACATCTCCTGAGATACGAAGCGGGCCGCGTAATTACAACTTTTTGCAATAATTGGCAGACGATCGAACTCTTTGTCCACATTCCTCCGTTGCATGTCAGCAAAGATCCTTGGTGACATAGCTTTCTTTTTGGCGTCATGCTGGAAGCAGTATTGTATGTTGTATCGTCCAAACGTCTTGAGCATTGTAGCGCACTTCTTCGCAAAGTTGCGGTGGGCCTCCCACTTGAAGGCAAGCAGAAAGAGCGTGGCCTGGGTGCGAAACTCCACGGCATTCAGGCATATTTCCCCTTGCACAGAACCAAATCGACGCCTCGCGACTAGCCCTGCCTCGCGCCGGACCAATATCTGCATACGTGTCGATGACAGGTATTCTTCTTGAAAGATCCATGCTCTGGTCCACCATCGGTCGGTATGCAGGTGAACAAGAACATCGAA
The DNA here is from genome assembly GCA_037042865.1 of Epicoccum sp. F181. Taxonomy (NCBI): domain Eukaryota; kingdom Fungi; phylum Ascomycota; class Dothideomycetes; order Pleosporales; family Didymellaceae; genus Epicoccum; species Epicoccum sp. F181. Next base: position 622,083 of record JAJSLS010000020.1, read on the forward strand.
AATTCCCAGTGACTCGTGGGACGTCGTCGAGTATCTTAGCCTGGGATATTCGTCCTCGCTGCCTCTGATAATCGCACGACCCAACATGAGTGATTGCAGATAGTTGACCTCAGTCTGAGTTTCCAGGATGACCGCCAAGAGCCCAATCGGATGCCTGCTCGTACGGTACAAAAGATCCATGGAATCCATGGTGGTCTGCTTCTCGCTCGATTCTTCCTCTGGGCTGCATTCCTTGTCGATCCAGAACCGGCACACGTTTTTGTGTTTTGCGTACCGAACGATTCTGCGAAGTATCACGTCACGAACTTTGCTCCGGCGGACAAATCTCCCACAGGACCCAAAGATGAAGTATCTGCCGTTGCGATCGCACTCAAGTCCAGGAGTGTGCTCAAAGGAGTATGATACCGCGATGAAGCCGCCATCGTCACAGCCATGGGGGGTGCCTTGCCTGATCTGCAGCGTCTCTGGGTGGTTTGTGTCTGTCCACAAGCAAGTCAAGTTTTCGAACCAGATTTTCGATTTATCATTAGGGCTCTGGTGGCGTCCAATTTTTAGTATCTTGTCGACAAGTGAGATATGCGAGTTTTCCTCAGCTTCAGGATGGATTCTGTGAGTTCCAGACATGATAAAGCACTTGCGTTCTTGCACGAACATGCCTTGCTAGACAGGAGATAAGTCTTATAGCTTCCATCAGGACGCACTACAGCTGGTTCACCGGTCGTGGGAGGTAACCCTTGTCTTTCGCCAAAAGCATGCAGAAAGAGGGGTAAATATGCACTTCGCCTCAGCTACAATGACCTGGCCTCGCCAGGCCAGCTCGAGCTTCAACACTCAGTAAGTTAGCTGTATTGCTGTCGTCAGCCGGCTGCATACATTTCTTTAGTGCTGCCAGTTGATCTCGCATGTGTCATATCGTCGTGATCAATTTTCAGACTGAAGCTGAAGTCCATAGAAGAGTGTTTCGGAGCTACATCGAGATCAATTTCTGTTCTTCAAGCTTGTCCATTCCATCAAATCTCTATCCGGTTTGCTACATGTCGATCGTGCGTCATATGGATTGTAAGCATGAAGATTGCACTTCCTAGGTTATATATGGAGCGCACGAACTATGCGGACTGCTGCTGATGCTGCTAGGATTACTATATCGAGCACATATACGTTGGCATATTGAACAATGACAATCACTGGCTTACGCACTTGATAACGACGCGTATTTTCGTTCCGAAGCTCGCAGATTATGCATTCTTACACGCGATGTTACTTATATCCGCTTCATTCTACACAAGATACAAGCTTGAGCGACATTAGTATGATGCAGCTCAGGCGAAGACACTTAGCCCATTGGAATATGACATCAGGCAAGAAGGGTTTGCGTGGCAGTAGAGCTCCTCGACCACCGCACCTAGCCGCTATCAACCCTAGAGGCGCCACATCGGAGACACTTCATTCTTAGAGTAAACTTATTTCGTGTGATCTCTCTATCCTTTACATCCTCGCTACCGTCACAATCTACTTGCAATACCAACAGCTCCCCGCCGCTCCACAAGTCGACCAATCTTCCAAAGATGTTCGTCCGCAGGCATTATCATCCTTGCATAACTTTGTTCGTTTGGCCAAGTCCAGCAAAGATGAGAACAAGAAGCAGATGACTGCTGATGCAATGTCAATATGAACGTACTTAGACTACCAAGAATACCTCCAGCATCTGGAGAGGCATTACCCACCTTGGTTCTACTGTTATGTCTCAATGCCGTAAAGGACGACTGAAAAGATGTTGCCGAACCACTTCTTGGTATCAGCATACCATTTAATCCAACTGTCACGTGCGTCGGAGATGAATGCATCCATGCGTTCAAGATAATTGGGTAACCCAATCAAGAAGACAACAAGTCTGTATGCGAGCGGTGCACACTGCGACAAGTTGGCAACCTGACCAGCCAGCCACCAGAATTCCATGATGTTTTGATGTTTGACTTTGATTTGTTCAATTAGGGTTGTTGAACTTCCGCTTGAGTGGATAGCTGTCGGGAGAAGAGGGTTCGGATTTGCGACGCTTGAAACAGGAGTGCAACAGAATGTGTTGTTTGAGTGCGCTTGTCTTAAACATTTAAGCTGCAGAAACGGGTGCATCAGTCTTGCTTCGTTATTTGTAGAGTCGCGGGGCAAATTGTATTATGTCCCAGTGTCCCATCCCAAAGAATCGATTAAGGGCATCTGATTGGCTGAGTGGGACGGAACGTCCTTCCCAGAGACTGTGATTGGATTCTTTAGCTCGCTGGGTCGTATTGTGCAAGTTTGACCACTTGCCCCAGCTTATTGTGTCTGCACCAGTGGGTATGTGTCAAGCTCTAGCTATAACGGTAGGCGATTCGAAGATTAGTCCGTTTGCTTGTTTGGTTTAATCAGGCTATTCACGGTGACCATATGAGCCGTCCCATGAGAGTGGCCTTGTTAATTTTAGGAAATTGTGAAAGCTCCGAACACCTAGCGATCTTGGGACGAGGCCTAAGATCCACGATTGACGATACAAACCGCAATAAAGATCTCTTGGAGTCCAGACACGTGGAGACACTGGAACATCTTGCTGAATAAAGAGCGAAACTGTTGCGGCAGGAGAAAGCTGCGCACGAGCATTTGTTGGCCAAGGACAAGAAGTATCAAGCAAGAGTGACTGCCATCGTGGAGAGCAACTAGAAGTCCGCCCACGCCGTGGCACGGGATAATCTGGAGGAGCTTGACTCGAACGCAGGCGATGGACTATCCCAAGACGAGGTCGATGAGAGTTCGAGCAGAAGTGACAGTAGACTTGGTGCGATTACTAGGGAGGACGACGATAAAGCGTTGTGATTATGGACCATAGGAAGGATAAGACTAACGGAGAGGACACTGGTCTATAGTTGTTCGATTTCGAAGTTATGCCATGGCTCTTGTCACGACCACCTCCAGCGTAGCAGTGTAGCATGGGTGGCGGTTTTATTTATCCGCGACTGAGACGCACAATTGCGAAGACGTGGTCGGTGACACATACGGCTGAATCGCTGATAATGAATTATCATCCATCATGTTGAACGGTAGACTTGAAAGAAAAATTTTCTAATTGAGCAGATGCGACACGATCGCGGTGACATCCGACCTTTGATAATTCATTCAATGGCTAACGAATGTGCAATGCCTCTTCCTGTCTCGTACGATTGCCCATAAACCGAGCAGCTACCAACACCAGATCAACTTCTCCTGCACTTCTTCTTGAGTGAAGTAATGAATGGCTCATGATCCAGCCTGGGTATCCGTCTCGGAAGCCCTAATTATGTGCCCTTGGCTTTCCCCAGCGACTTCCTCATCTTGAATTGTGGCGCTGCCAATTGTCTCTACGGCCCGTACCTCCTTTACGGGAGAGCTTCGCCGAACCGAGCAAGGTACGGGACCCACTGGCAGCTCAGCTTCACGGCATATGTGGGGCTCGATGAACATCACACGCGCCCCTTTTTTGGACACCACTTTCGCCAATGGTTGTTTGGACTCGCGCGCGTCGAACGTAAGACAGGCGATGGGCTTTATTTGCAGCTACTTATAAGCAGATACCATTGGCGAAGGTCATTGGCGCGTTGAAGTGCTGCGCTAGCGGCTGCGGTTTAGGAAGTGCTCCTCCCTTGCATGAAGCTGCTCATTGAATCGTTCTTGTACCCCAACATGGAGGAGAAGCTGGAAATGGTTCGCGGATGGCACATATGCTGATGTGGCTTCAATCCACAGTGTAGTATTATATGCTGTCGACCATCACATAACGCAAGATAAAATATCATGATGATGTTTACTTCCGCACATCATCCAAGATGCCTTGCAAACGTACCGCGACGCTCGATGCGCCCACGCCTCACTCGGTTACGCTCTGCCCATGCTCAAGCAAGGGACCGCAAGTGTGACATTACGCACTTCCTCGGGCTACACAAGAGGCAATGCTGTGCCTCACTAGGTCGGGTCATTCCTGTCTCCTGTCAGAGCAGGACCACATCATAAATGACTAGACCTCCATCAGTGGTGCGGGTAGCCCGTCCATCTTGTCTTTCTTTGCGAGTCCAGACAAGAAGGACAACACATCCGAAGGCCACATCTAGCACGTTTGAGACTACAGGGTGGAGATGGAGACTCAGGGTTCGCTGTACACGACAATGCCGTTACGGCCAACAGATTCCACTACCAGCGGACTCAAGAGCGACCGCAGGATCACAGTGCAATCAATGTGCTGTGATATCAGTGAGGCTACTACAGTACATTGGACCCCGACACAAGCGGCGCGCCACCAGAATGAAGTATCCAAAACGACGATCAATCGACCTCCAGCTCAACGATCCTGGAGCATGGTTATGCCACCCGTGGCCAACCTCACCAGCTCCGGTAGCGGTGATGCCCTCGACATCAAACATGTGATCGATGGCCAGGTACGACCAACGGAACAGGCCGGGTCTGGAAAGCAACTCCAACGCGTTACTCGACGACCAAGGCCCTCTTACACGGAAGAGCAAAAGTTTTTCATCATGTACCACCGTATCATTCGAAAGCTTTCCTGGCCTCAGATAGAGGCCAAATTCGCAGCCTCTTTCAATATCCGCACAAAGGATGGTCTCACCAGCGTCTACTATCGCCTTCGCAAGGACTGGGGCATGAAGGAGGTATTGAAGGCCGACTGTCATGCCGCCAACGATGTTGGGAAGGTTGTGGAAAAAGCTGCTCTTTTCCAGGATGACTTCTTGAAAAGACTTGGCTACTATGACTGAACTGCTGTGGAAGAATCCATGCAAGCTTCGATCGTTCGCTGATAGTTGTATCCACAGATCTAATGTCTCTTACTGATAAAACTTCTCTGCTCACATTGCCATTGCAGTCGCTCCACCATTAAGTGCTACTCCGTGACTGTGAGGGTAGCGTACTTCGGCTGACCGTAGGTGACGGCGGCAATTGAACGCTAAAACCGCAGTCGTGTTCATTGGCCAAGACGGCTTCCCTCGTGAAAATGCCCTCACGATTATGGCAGCGACCGCGCTGCTGGACGAATTCAGGCAAGTGCAGGTGCTTTTCGAGACGATTTGGTCTTGACACGGTGGACATGCGTGACAGAAAGAAAGCAGCAATGTTGAAGAGACATTGAAGGGGTGGGATTCGCAGCAGTGCTCGTAGCAAGCGGTCGGTCGTTCGTGACGGACGGCAATGCCATGAAAGCCAGCAACTCCATGGTGGTTGGCAGTGCACTCTGGTTTGATCCCCCGCTATCTCCCGAGCGAGCCGCGCTGAGCCAGGCAAAGTCAAATCACGTGCCTTCGTATTGTACAACAGGACAAACTACTCTTGTGGTGACTGGAGAAGTCTGCCAACTTACAGCGCATGGACGGGACAGAATGGAGATTTTAAATACCATAGACTATTGCGCTATGTCACGCAGATCGAATCCTATTCGAACACGGTAAGGCTCAGATATCGCCCCGCAGAGACCTGACGTACGACCATTCCTCAGATGTGACTGGATGTATGTCACATGGCATGAGTATTCTGAGCTCCCTTCTGATTGACATCTGCGCGTTCCCTGAGGTAACCTCGCGATACAACTTTCGCCTGAGGCCGTCCAGCGCATTGTATACATGCCGAAGGGTCAGACGTCCATGCGTCCAGAAAGACGCTCTTGGCTCCTTGAAACGCTGGTTTGGGAATCACTGGTAACATGACGGCAGATACTCAACGTTGAGAACCATTCAACCACGCTGGCGGAGCCGAACGCAATGCTTCTTTTCGAGCTGTAGGATCCCACGGACCATTCAAGAAGATGGGATGCAGGATTGCTGGAGTGAAGGTTCGTAAGGAGTGAGGACCAGGATCGGACGGTGCAAGTGCTCGATACATTGGACCCGCTGGGTTCGGTCTGTGCAAGAACAGCCAGTGTCCGATGATCCGGAAGTGAATACCTCCGTGTCCGCCTTCTACAGCTTTCCACGTCTCATAAGGTCTCATGCTTCGGTTCAGGAACATCTTGTCGCGAATAAGCGGGCAACTGAGGACGGCCCTCCGAAATTGGGTCGAGACGCACTGCACGCCGTACAGCTGCTTGGCGGACAGGTGGATCAAGATGGACTGGAGCAGCTCAAGCGTGTCGAACGTCTTCTGGCGCACCTCTTGGCCGTTCGTAGCTTGGGTATAGGCTCGAGTCCTTTTGAGATCATCTCCAAGCTGGAGGGATCGATAGACGTGGAAGCGAGAATGCAATAGCGGGCGTGGCTTGCGATTGTCTTTCTGCTCTAGAGTCAGGTCACAGGTCAATCCCGGGCTTGACGAAGAGCACTCGCCTTCTTGTTTGTTGTGCTGCCATTACGCATTGAGCGCGTCGTTGCCGTCATCTTGCCGATCTCCAACGACAGTCGCTGGTTCTCCGGTAGATGCTCGGAGCGTGTCTGAAAAACTGTGAGGGAAAAGAGTGGTTGGGAATGGCAAAGACTTCTTGAGAGGCAACGAGCAGGGCGAGATGGATCTACAAGTCTTGCGCAAAAAGCGCTCGGCCATACTAAACTTGCATCACGAATCATGTCTGTTGAATACCCGGAGAGATAACAGGCACCTGCTTCACAGAATTACACGTTGGAATGAACTGGGGTTGATGCGAGTCTACGGTTGTTGTTGTCCCGATGGTCTGGCACATACCATCCAGTGTTCTGAGGCTCCGCTGGACGAACAGCAGATGCGACGAACTTGGATAGTGCCAATCGACCTGATGGGCGCGTAGCAGTGGCCAGATGTCGTTCAAAAGTGTAGCAATCATGACTTCTTGGCTGTCAACGTCGTCTTGGTCTGTAATGCAGGTATGTGGGGTAAATGCAGGGTTCGGCCGAGAGACGTCTGATGTCGGTTCGTGACTGACTCTGGGTGATGTTGTCCGCTCTTCGTGAAAATAGGATCCGGTGGTGGCGCTCGACTGAGGTTTCAACGTACGAACTGGCATGAGTCGTTGAGCTTGATCGCATGGTCAGAACCTCATAAGCGTGTATGCACTTGAACTGTTTGGCTTGAGAGAATTTTAGCTGAGAAGAGACGCGACGTGATACGCGTTAGGCTTTGGGCCGAGACTCAATCTTATTTCACGTGCCCATTACACCTAGCCGCCGCTCCCTAGGCTGTGTTACCGTGCAGACAGCCGCTCGATCATCTTGACAATAGCCAGCAGGCGTCAACTTGTTGAGGCGGCTACATGTTGCAAACGTCCCGCACATGTGGATGCAGATTAAAGAGTTAAGCTGAGATTGTGACTCTGGATACCTTCCACGCAATATATCCTGATCACGCCACGACTGGCAGGCCGGACGGAGAATCAAACAGCTCAACAGCGCACCGCAACGGAGACAGACTGCACGACAGGTTGGAATAAGGGTGACTCTAGCTAGAACTGCGAGATTTCTACGATACTGACGGCGCCATCCTTGTTGTACCACCGAAGTGCGTACCAAATCCATACACCTCCACAAGATTGATGTCTCCTCAATAATATAACGGGACTGGTGGTTCGCAGCACACTAAGTGAACAGTATTCGCCCGCCCTCCCTCCATAACCGGGTGCAAGAGTTCATGGGTCATTTTGAACTTCGTGTCGACCGATATGTCCTTGAGCAATGGCCCAGTATAAGACATGGAGAACGCTGTAGAATACCCATTGAGCGCTTCATGCATCATTATTACCGCAGCTTTTTCACGATTGTCCGTAACCATCACTTTCACTCTGTTCGCACCAGATCGTCCCTGTACGATAACAACGTATCTGGTCTCGTCGCTCGGCGTTAGAGCCTTTGATAGACCCGGACCAACACGAACTGAGGGAATATCAAGTTTGTCGTCTGCGGCTGTGATGGCGCCTACAGTTGCGGCCGAAGTTGACGTTGCGTCTTGACGGATCCAGGAGCCGATGTGAGGGGTTCGAAGTGCCCAATCGTATTGATTGACATCGTCTTGCGAGAAAGGTCCAGTGACGATCAAAACAGGCTTGTTGAAAGGATAGATAGTCGCCTGGTCCGAGAAAATGCCACTGGTGTCAGCTCTTGAGAGGAGGGCAGTCGCGGTATGGATGTTCGTTGGAGACATGATATGGTTCTTTGGAAGCGCAGCAGATAAGGCGTGCACGCAGAGTTTGCAAATGTGTTCTGGCAGATCGGATACAGCTGGAGCGTGTGCTCCTTATGAATTCATCGCTTGACGAGAAACACCATAGGAACGAGCGACAAAAGGCATGGTTGACCATGTACGTGGAAGCCTAAGATTGGCTGGCACACGGTGTGTTGTAATCAATAATGCAGGGCACCACTAAAGGCGGCACCAGCGCATACTCAAGTATCTGCGGGGAACCACGTTGCGATATCAATCCTGGGCTACCCGCATGCGGGCTGTCGAATTGAAACGCAGCGATACAATCTTGGGGGGAATGCGTCGCGAAATTCGCTCAACATATGACTGGGGTACAGGTGTATCTGCTCAACCAAACAACTCTCCATAACTCATGCTCCGTTCTTGCAACGTCGTTCGCAAAGTATTTTCTCTTCCACATATTGTGTTGAGCCTTATCCACCATTACACGAGCTCTTCCGTTCCAGACTTTGAGCCACACCATTCGTGAATCCCTAGTCCTAGTAGCTCGTCCGAGGGCTAGTGCACCACCATGCTTGCGCGCATCATCCACCCGCTTCATGCCTTTGAAGCACGCGAGTCTGGCGTAGGGAAGTTGTGGGCGGGAGACAGGATGTGCTTTTCGCGTGATACAGGACTCGTCTGCCACGGTAGGAGAGGATCTCATCTCAGCAGCAAGTGCTGCCACAGTACGGTTGATTTCATGAATAAAGCAAAGCGTCATTGAAGTAATCGTGAAGCTGGGTTCCCCTCTCGCGTCGCGTATGTGGTCCCGATTAGATGGTGGTCTGGTGTCATAGAAAACTTGTGAGAAATCAGGCTCAGGGAAAAGGGAAACCGTGCCTTGGTGCCGCTTGGTGAACGGCAGCTTGCCCACGGAGGCTTCGAATGCGGGGAAGCTGATCGGCTTACAAAAGCGATCAAGGCGTCTAACAACATGTCTCGGAGTCGTGTCAGCTCGATACCGCAAAAGTGCAGATTATCGATGGACATCAGTGCAGTGAATGACACATCACTGCGACATTTGTATAGAATGTGTATGGCCGTACTCTTATACGAAGCCAGCTTCGCTTGCGCAGACTCCCACACACGTCGGCACCGGTTAACTTGGCAGACAGTGTCGCAAAATGAACGATTGCCCGAAGACAGAACGCCATGTCCGAAATACACCTTGCACCTGCCTTTGATCTTCGTTACTTCTGCACTTATGCTTCACCTTTGATCCTTGACTTCTTGCTGCTCTGTAGCTCTTTACCCTGTTGAGGCTGTCTGCTGTTCTGCGGTTGAAGCTTCTTGCTCTGAGACTGTTGGCTGTGCAACTGCTTGTTTCGCGGCTGCTGCTTCTTCGTTTCCTGTTTCTGCCTCTGTTTTTTCTTGCTCGGCACCTGCTGAGTTTGCGGCTTCTTGTTCTTGCTTAACAATTGCTGAGTCTGTGGCTTCTTGTCTTTGCTCGACATCTGCTGACTCTGCGGCTGCTGCTTCCTGCTCGACGACTGCTGCTTCTCCAGCTGCTCGATCTTGATAATCGCCGACTGCTGAGTCTTCGGCTGCTTCTTCTTGCTTGATGTCTGCTGAGCCTGCGTTTGCAGCCGTGAGTGACCTTGTGCATTGGTGCTATCCCTTGATTGCATGCCGCCGTTCGGTCGCTCAGTGGATTGTGGTCCGCTAGTTGTTTTGACCGATGCCTCGAACACAACATTGACTTTGGCTGGTTTGGGAGCTGCAACAACTGTGGAGCTTGCACAACTAGATCGCAGGCCTTTGGTGGCAGACTTTAGAGCTTTCCGAGCCCATCTTGGAAGTCTGAAATTGGCACTACCGGCGCCTCTACATCTGAGCTTTTCTGGTATGTGATTCTGTGGCCAGGTCTGATACTCTAGCTCTTCGAGAGTAGTCAAGAGATGCACTGTGTTGATCTGTACAGCACCACAGCAGCTCGATCTTCCTTTCAGTACGGGCTCCTCTATGTTGCGATACGTCGATTCAGGTCGAATGAACTCTGCCCAAGAAGGAGGCAACGTCAATACTCTGACGATACCACGCTTGCAGGCATAACGCGCAAAAATCCCACATGCACCTCTGATGTACTTCTTCCATTGTTTTCGCTTTTTGATCCGTCTCAGGCATCGATCGTCTGTACTGTCCATCAAAGGGCCCATCGCCGAACTAAACGTCAACATGCTATGATCATCTGCCCATTGCTGCACCCATTCTCTGGGTATACCCGTCCAGAATACCAGTCTGTCATAGCTTCACGGTATCTCCATGAACCGTTCGATGATCTGTTGGGCCTCTTCCTGAGTAAGGTACTCCAGATCATCGTCACTCACTGATAGTACCTTGTCGGTCTGAGCATCCAAGATAGTGGGTCCTCCACGAGAGGCAGTCTCTCTCGGAGCCTGGCTGTAGATCCATGAGTCACAAGCCCAAGGCCATGGTATCAGCCATGCGATGAAGTGCATGAAAGAGAAGAGTGGAAAGCATTTCCTCCCGATAGATGTCATGTTTTGCAGTACAGTACTATTAGCATCATGGTTCTTAGACCAGTTCCTTGAACGCAGCAATAGGGTGGCTGGGCAAGAGGTCATATATTTATGAGTGTAGGCATTGCAATCGACAGCTTTGGCACAGCTCGCCGGGCGATAGTGCCTTGGAAGGTAGGAGGGGTGATCGAGTCAATCAGTCAGATTGTCTTGCAGAAGCGGTTCGTGTCCCTCGCGTTACCATGGTTGCATTCGACATAGATCTCGTTACACGTCACGTGCTCCAATAGGATACATCTAGCTATCAATCGACCAAAGGTACATAGCTGTACTGACTTTCCACTTGAAGAAGCAACCACAGCGTGCTTCTCAGCGACACTGGTCGTGAGGGGTATGTTTCAAAACATGTGCACAAACGATGTTGAGAGGTCAGCGCTTGCTCACATGCCAAATCTACCATGCGGTGCATGACGGCAAGATATGTTCAAATCTACTGGGTTGCATGGTTCTGTCGATCCCGTTCTAGCTCTCTCACGTGATGCCAAGGGATACAGCTTGACTGTCAAGCTGTATCCCTTGGCATCAGGCCTCTGTCAATGACTCTTCGCACGTGATGCCAAGGAATACAGCTGAGCCAACTAAAGTTGCGCGCGTTCAGAACGCGTCGCGTGTTTTATCCACACTTGAGGACCGAGTTGCGAGCGGAAATCGTGGAGGCGGGAGCTACCGAGGTACCGTCAATTTGGCAATCGCTCCCACTTGAGCCAGAACAGCACGCCCGAGACTCTCAAGTCCGATAGCACACATCAATTGGCGTGTAGCTTGTGCCATACCTGCCGATGGCCAGCAAGTCTTCCTCTACCAGCGCTCTCAGTACACCACGTCCGACCGACCTGCCGCTTCGACCCCAAACTCCACGCGGGCGCACTTTGCCGCCGTCTCCACCATTTACGCCAACTCATGATCAGGAGAGACAGCAGCGGCACCTCGAGTCAACGACTGCGAACGTCGATCGAATACTTTGATTCTTATCGCGACATCCGAACAAGGGATAGCAAGACGTTCCCTGCAACCGCACGGCATTCGATTTCCCACAGTCCCAGCTAGTTGAGCTTGAGCGCTGCCTGCACGCTGAAGGGTAGGAAGAGGAAGTACGGTACGATTACAACGGCGCGATCGGAGAGGCACAACTCTGCCTCTGTATGCCTGGCGCTCCCCACGAAAACTTCGCCCAAGCTGTTGCGGACGAAATTCAGAAAGAGCTTGCCGCACTTGCAAATAGGTGTTCCTCATATGATGAAAGAGCTGCACTTGAAATAGGAAAGATTTGCAAAACTAGAAGCATCACGCTGGAATACACGGAGCCAAAACTAGTCGGTCGTGACTTCAAGCCAGAGGTATATTCGTATCGTCGCTGGCAGTCACCCATCTCTCGAACCACGGGCGGTAAGACGTCTCAGTCCAGTCGATGAGCTCGTGTAGCGCTGTAAAGACTTGAAAGAACCCATGATATGTGGTGACATCCCCCAGCTGGTGTCTGGAATATACCGTGATGCAAGCTAACTCTCCCATGTCGTTGTAATCGCCGCGCGCCATCAAAAGGTACCAGATTGGTCCAATAACTTTGAGCAATGGGAGCCAGACTGTTCGGTCACTAGGATCCAAAGGTGTCTTGCGTAGATCTGCTAGGCGATCAAAATGTCCGTTCACCCATACACTAAGCTGCAAGTCGGCCTGTGAGCCACCTTGACCATCCCTTTTAGTCTCAATGCTTATGACTAGTGGTCTCCGAGCGATTTGTTCGAAGTTTGTATGGTTGAAGTATCTTGATTGTCCATCCGCTTCTGGTTTGACGGCTTTGTATGCAGCTCGGAGTTCGGGACTCACTTGCAAGTAGATACCAAAGTCAACCATCTTGCCGGTAGCCACCAGCCTATCGCTTGGTCCAAGACGCGCAAGTGAGCGCGCAAGCGTCAGATTCACACTCCTTACTCTAGCGTGATGCCGAGACAACTGGCAGGCAGCGACTAACAGCGGGCCATGGACATGTGAATTCCATCCAGCTTCAAGATCGTCTATAGCATTGCATTCTCGCGCTTGCTCGACAATCGTCTCGACCTGAAGGAGATCCGGCATAGCGTCATATGCTCGGGACGATGGAAAGTCAGATCGTGCATGTGGATGGTTGGTGCCAGTGTCATTTATGGGCAGCGAAAGCGGTATTGGTTCTGTGCAAGCACCGGGTTGCACGGGTACACAATTGTCGAATTGTAGACTTTCCGGTCGCCATACGTTGTCGTCTTCGTCCAAGTCAGGGTCTCGTTCGAGGAGTCGGGATTTGAGAGACAATGGGATCGTGTGGGTCCCTTTCGCACATCGTCGAATGTTGGTGACCAATGCGCGTATAGGCGTGGGAAGCGGAAATTTGTGTAGTTCACTGAAGTCTTGCTTCTCCAGTGGCTTCAGTTGTGCAGCAAGACGATTTATTTGCTTTATCGGGCTCGCGGAAATTCTTGAGCGCTTGCTGGATGTCGTTGAGTATGATGAGGCTGTGGAACTCATGCTTTGCTCCTGCTGATACTGAGAATCTTCATCTGCCACGATTCTTCGCGATCGCTTCCCCAGCGCCCGTGGAGTACAGTCTGGGTCGTGTTCATCATTGTCCATTGATGTACGGTCGCGCTTTTTTCCACGACCGTGAACGGCTGGCTCTATGATGTTGTTGCACGGAGATTGAGGGGACAGGAGTCCTTGGTCAGGTTCAGTTCCAGGCTCGCCATGTGACTGCGTAAGAACCCACTCTGTGCAGCGGTATGAGCAAGGCATACGTCTTGCGATACGAGAATGGTCTGTGAACTTTGTCCTTTACATCAAGAGATGTTGAATCTGCATTATGGAACTCAAGGAAGCGGGATATGTTTGCCAAGCCGTCGCACGATACATCAGCTCGCCATAGCCCGTTGCCACGATTTGAGACGATGGACGGGGAGCGCGAATAGTCCGCTTACCCACGGGTCGTCCCGTGCAATCACGCTGCACTGCCCACGTTGTTGCTCCAGCCTCTAGCGTGGGGTAGATTGGCAATGGGGAGGCGAGCAAGGAAAGAACAGCCGCATTCGCGTGTCGCGCCTTTACGTCGCAAGTCAGATATGCGTGGTGTCTGGGTGAATTAGTTCGCAATGAAATATCAGCTAGAATGCGTTGCGAAATCTCTTGGCCACGTAGTATTGCAAGCATCGGCCTTTGGTCAGACAGCTCTGCTTGATCTTCGACCAGTCAAACTACACTCGTCGTGTATCCGGTACAGCTCCAAGCACCAGGCACCGCGAAGTGGGATCTCCCCGCATGAGCCTGAAGGCTGCGTAGATCTCAAGAATGCCGTGATTGGTCACGCGCAAGCCAGACGTGCGAACGCCACTCAGCTCTTCGGTAAAATGCGATGGCCCGCTCCCACACAGACTCAGCTTCCCTTGTACATGCAGATGTGTCCGGTCCAGTTGACTTACTGTACCAGACAATCTCGCGGGAGCAACTGAGTGGCACATGATAAGCTTGTCAACCTGGTTATGGTTTCTCGCTACCCCGGTATCGCAGTTCCCGTGCGTCGTTTCCCAAGATTTGCGTCATCTTTCTCTGCTTTCACATAATTGCAGACTGACCGGTCGGGTATTATCTTGCAACCAAGGCTGAGCCAATCTCATCAAGTATTGGACGGTTCTCAAGCGCCACGATGACAATAGTGGGTGTTCAACTGACCGGAATTGGGCTGCCAGCAATACGCGACGCCACATGCATGCAGGTAAACGCCCTTGTGGCCTTTCCCGTTGTGATGATGCGGCTGAGGTGTAGATAGAGGGTCTCGATGCGCCCCAAAACGCGGCAGGACCTGATTGCCCCCACCTAGCACGGCAGATGCTTAGCGAAAAACCCCATCGGTAGGTATAGCAAAGACGTGGCTCGGTCTTCGCAGCTCGTCTACATACATTGCTACCACATGCAGCTCTGCTCCATCCTCGACACTAATGACACCAAGTCAAACTCGGGACGTATCAGGTACAGACCCAGCCACCGGGAACCCCGAAGCTGGATGTCCCCGCACGTACCTGAAAGCTGTGGGGATAGTAAGAGTGGTCTCCCATATGCATAAGTGACAGCTGTAGTACGAATGCTGTTTCAATCATGATACTTTCGCACTCAGACTTGTGACAGTAGGCCAAGCCGCTAGGGTGCAACGATAGCCAAGGTGCTTCTAAATATACGCACTAGCGTCACTACCGCCGCTTCCAGAGCGGATCCGCAACGCGGGTCCTATTCTGAGCTCGTGATATAGCTATACGTAGTTGTCTTCGTCTCGTGTAAGTCTTGCGGCTCATTTCCGATGTTCTTGTTTCAACAGATATCACGTTTGACCATGATCAGTCTGGTGGTATTGCAAAGTTTGCAGCTTTGCTGATGAGAGTATAGCGAGGCTGTGCTATCATGCCGGTGCGGCATATGGTGGCGCGAGCCTCCAATAGCGTTGTCCCTTTTGGTTGCCGCCGTTACGGTCGCTAGGTAGACGGCAAGTCTAATCATCACAAATTGTTATCTGGCATGTGGGCCGCACTATGCTTCTTACTAGGCACGCCAGTTCACTGGGGCTAGGCGCATGCTCGTCGAGGCTGAGCCAACTCAGCCACCCGTCTAGGAGGAAAGACTCAAGTCGCAGCTTTCCTGCTCTCGCTGTGGTTCATCGTCATTCCATCTTTTTGCTTGAGCAAAAGCTTTTTGGTCTTTCCCACGTGCCTGCAACAGATCACAAATCACCTGCTCTCTCAATTGAGACGACACATCCTCTCCGACCATGTCCGGCGCTGAAGTAGGTTTGGTGCTTGGGCTTGTAACAGGTGCTATCACCTGCTTCCACACAGCCTACCAGATCTATGAAGCCGCTCACAATGCAAAAGGGCTTCCTGAGTCATTCCAAGTCACGGCCGAGCAGATACCACTAGTTCTGCGCACTTTGAAACTTGTTGAGCAAAATGTCAGAGCAAATGCTGTTGATAAAGATGCCATCAAAGCTGCGGAACCTGTACTCAAGCGATGCAAAGACAATGCCAACACTTTAGAAGCTATTTTCGAGAAGGCTATATCATCGAAAGACACGTCTCGGCTGGATCGTTATACGATGGCTTTCGAGATGCAACGGAAGAGAAGTGAAGTCAGGAAGAGCATGGAACTCGTCATGGCGGATCTCGAGCTACTATCTCAACACCAAGTCTTTCAAGACGCGAATGCATTGAAGGAGATCAGAGCTGCTGTCACAGAACTGGAACAAATCAGTGAAGAGGAGGACAGCGGTCGCTTCGTGCATAAGGGGAAGGGCAACCAGGTCAACAATACAGGCTCGGGCGACTTAGAAAATCACCAAGTCTCCGGGGGGTCTCCTAGCTGGTACAAGGGCGTCGGAACCATTAATATTGGTAAGCAAGCATAGCTATTTATATTCTGCCTCCAGAGTCTTTTCGAAAAAGAATGCGAATCGTGTCTATCATTAAGCTATAGCCACCGACCTGTCCTGCGCGTGCGTTCTCCACTCGCGCGAGGTAATTCCCAATCGCATATAGCTTCTTCAGCCGTCCCAGCATAGTCCACGTGCTATTTGTTTGCGCAGCCTGACGCGAAAGACTCTTCGGCTGATCAATCTTCATCATTTTGCAGACAATCGAGTTATTGCACGACTACAGCCTCCAAGTAAGTTGCTCTATGATGTTATCACATGTCGCTATCTTACTAAAGCAGATCAGTTGCAGTCGAGCAGCCTTGGACACTCCCTCGGCAGGCCAACCCGCAGTTCACTGGGTATGCGGACATCTTGGATCGCATCACAGATTGCTTGCTTTGTGCATGCCCAAGGCAAGTCGTCTGTGTCCTTTCGGGCATGGGTGGCATAGGCAAAAGTGAATCAGTGTTGCAAGTTCTGGACCGAAATGACCAAGCCTTGCGCAAATGGTGCGTCACACGTCCGAGTATCGACCGGTATGGATCCCTACTGATTATGAGCCAGGTTCCGAGCCGGCGTCTTTTGGGTAGATTGTGGCAGCGAAGATTCCGCAGATGCTGATTACGCACGAATTGGTGAAGCCTGTGGCTGGTCCGCGAACCGAATACACGTGAAAGACAAACTTGCAGGGCGCAACGAACCATCGCTCCTGATTCTGGACAATTGTGACGATTTGCGAACAGACTATCGGCAATATATACCAAACAGCCGTAAAGTGAGTGTGATACTGACAACAAGACTTACGGATGCGAACAAGTACGCATCATCCGATCAACTCTTTCTAGAGTTGTTCGGTCTGAAGCCTGAATCTGCGGTAGACTTGCTGTTGACCGTATCGAGGTCACGTCATACGCAGAAATCCGACCACGCACAAGAGATTGTCCATACGCTCGACTATCATCCTCTCGCCATCAATGTCGCAGGCTCCCTGATCCAAAGCGCTGTTTATTCTATTGAGGAGTATGCACATGCTCTCAGGAATATTTTCACTCAGAAGGAACTTCTAAACAAGGATTCCGAAGAAGCTCGATATAAGAAAATCACTACCACGTTCGAGGTGTCTGCTGCCTCTCTCAAGAAACTGATTCCGACATATCCGTCAGCAGATGACTCGCCTACCGCTGCTCTATCATTGATGAACATCCTGGCCTTCATGCACAACGAGGACGTATCGGAAGATATCTTTTCGCGCGCATTCGAGCGCGGAGAGAGAATAGACTCCGGCCATTCCGGAGAATACTCATGGCGTCTCCGTGATCCTCGCAACGAAGATATCCGCCATCTCTCAGCTTGGCATGTGACTCAATGTCGAGGCATTTTTCCTTCGCTGCCACCAAAAGATCGACTTCAGCTCTTTCGAAAAGCCCGGGCCCACCTCCAGAGATTGTCACTGATCTATGTTGATTCCAATAAGAAGAACATTTCAGTGCATCTACTAGTACATGCCTGGATGAGGAGTCGTGTCGCAGACCCCAGCAAGACGTGTATAGCAGTTGGGTCAATGCTGGCGCTTTCCGGGCCTTGCATAACGCCACACGATTGGAATTCATCAGCAACCCAGCTTGCGAAACAATGCAGAGCAAATTTTGACATCCAGCAGGATGTTGGTCAATCTACCACAGAAACCCTACTTGCCGCAGAAACCTTAGAGGTCCGAAGGATCTGGTATGTTTACGCTAACTGTATGCGTCGGGAGTTCACCACCGAAGCCACAAAGATTTCCTTGAGAATTCTAGAGCAGTCGAAAAAGCTGAACCCTGATCAGTCGGAGCATATAGCTTTGACTTCCGCAGATGAACTGCTGGCATGGACATATTTGTCCGGTGTTCACTACCCTCATTCGTCGAAAGCTGTCGAGTTGTTAGAGATTGTGAAGAGGAAACGCCAAGAATCGAAAACAAGTCGTCTATACGTACCTGCGTTCAGTGGCCTCATGAACGATTTCGAAACCTTGAGCTCGGACATACCCGTCGGACCCATGCAGCACCAAACGCACACACAAGAATGGTGTGGACAGGCGAGCCGCGAAGGTCCAACCGCGAAAGCTCATGTGACACTCTTGCGTGTGAAAGATATGACTCAGATATTGCCTGAGAACCTCCAAGCTCGGTCAGAACTGACAGCTGTACTCTCGCAAGTTTCTCAAGGCTACCTGGACAGCAACTCAAAGCGCTGGATTCGAACTTTTTTACATCAGCGCATGCAGGTGTTCTCTGAACTGGACGGATACCTCTCTCGGAGTCGCATAGATCGCCAACAGATGCTTGGGCGTGCGTACATGTGCAACGGCGAGATTGCCAAAGCTATTCGGATATTCGAAGGCGTGGTGAAAAGGTTGGATAAGGCGGGCTTGCCTCTGGATGATGGGTTTCGGGCGAAATGTGTGGATACACTCACGCAAGCCTTCAAAGACACCGACCAGACTATCAAGTCTATCCCATTGCTGCGATGTCTTTCGCAGATAAAGGAGGTGACGCTACGTGAGGGTCATCCAGACAGGCTAGCATCGCAAATGGACCTTGCAGAAGCCTATCTAACCTACGGACACTTCGCCGACGCCATTACATACCTTGAACATATCGTGGAAGTGGCAGACAAGACGCTACATAAGCATCACCCAGGGCGACTAGAGCCTCTATTCCTGCTTGGGATAGCGTACTCAGCGATTGGACAAATCAATCGAGCAACAAGGATACGAGAGATTCTTGAAGATGTAAAAAGAGAATTGCAAGAAATCGAGACTGACGAAGATAGACGAAGATATATTGAGGATGTAAGGGAGGAATCGCATGAGAGCGAGACTGATGAACATCGAGTGACATTCAAAACGGTGTCCGAACGGACTGATTTGCTTGATCTGGAAATTGAAATGGCCGTAATTCGTCAGCGTCAGAAGGAGAAGGACGAGGAGGAACGGGCCAGAGTGCGTCAGATGGAGGAGGAACGGGCCAGATTGCGTCACATGGAGGAGGAACTGGCCAGATTGCGTCAGATGGAGGAGGAACGGGCCAGAGTGCGTCAGATGGAGGAGGAACTGGCCAGATTGCGTCAGATGGAGGAGGAACGGGCCAGAGTGCGTCAGATGGAGGAGGAACGGGCCAGAGTGCGTCAGATGGAGGAGGAACTGGCCAGATTGCGTCAGGAGAAGGAGAAAGGGTTTTTAGGGCTGCTCTCCAGGGTATTGGGATTCTAAGTAGTATATGATTGATTTGATTGCTTTACTTACTGTACGACTCAACCAAGCCAACGCATCTTACTCCGACATCAGCTCACTACCCGACAAACAGCCTGTCTGGCCAAAGCGATGCGGCATGCCGAGGAACTACCACAACCCTCTGAAGTAGTAACTACGGGTGTGGAAATCCTAGGCAGACTATACCCGAAGGAGTCCACCAACGAGATTGAAAGGTCGTGCCTTGATCTCTGTATCTCTCTACTTGACCATGACTTGAGAAGTAACATCTACGAAAGTGTGGTTATCGGGTTTCTAGCTATGCTTGGCATAGACTCTAGGAAAAGAACGTTCAAGGAGGCCTACCACTACACACCTAGCCTCTCTGGGTTTATCAAGATTGCGCAAATGCTTGTTATCTAGAAGGCAGTCATTACTACAGATAACGATGGTTTAGTGCAACCGGCTGACATTCTCGACGAGATGCGGGTCCGATTCATGATCAATGGTACCCGTTCGCCTCTCAGCTAGGCTAGCCGGCTACGATTGTACGGCAAGAAAGTGCGGGACTCAACAACTTGTTTGGGCTACATCTCTTGGTCAGATGATAGTCTATCAGTGTCCTATAAGGGCATATCCAATCTGACCCTAGACGCTTTCCGTAACTTTATCCGAGATCAAGTTCATAAAGCACACGCTCAACTTAAGGACTTGTTACTGTTACATCCTAAAGAAAAGCCGGAGGATATGGACATCAGATTCCGGATGCACCGTGTGTTTAACAACCCCGCCGAGAATAGCAGGAGCTGGAACTTTCTTAGCCATCCCCATAACACATAAGGTACACTTCCGGTCCGGGATAAGTAGCTGCTCGAACGTGTCCTGAAAGCTGAATGGCTCCAGTATGAGTTCTTCTGCATGAAGAGCTCAACCACGCAACCCACCTGGAGCTAGAAAGCAGTCTAGGGCTATAGCTCACGGGTCAATAGTTTCCCGGAGCGGTTGCTGTTGTTAGTGCATATGACGAGTGGCCAGCTAGCCCGCGGTACTGAGACTTTGAGCTTGCGGCACGTCAACACAGTGAATGCCCACCACAGGAACGTCTTCATAGAAAACGGCATGGTAAGCACAGTGACAGCATACCACAAAGGATATAGTGCCTCCGGTAGCACTAAGATCATTTACCGGTATCTGCCTAGGGAAGTAGGGGAGCTCCTAGTGTACTATCTCTGGCTCATACAGCCTTTTTACAGGAAGCTCCAACTACTTGTCCTACGCAAAAGAGACCTACCTTCACCGTTCCTTTGGGCAGCTTCTGGGAGCCTTGAGCCGTGGAACAGTTCCAGATTGAGCCGTGTGTTACAACGTGAAACAAAGCAAGCGTTGGGTGTAGCATTGAACATCCCAGTGTACAGACATCTGGCTGTCGCTATGTCAAGGAAACATTTTTCCTGCGGAGGATTCAAGCGCGACTATGGAGTTGACGACTCCAAAGCGGATGCCCAATGTTCGCATACCACATGGACTGCAGGAACAGTGTATGCACGTGGTCTGGAGGAGGCTGCTGGGCATGTAGAAGCAAGGAAGTCAGAATATCGCAAGGTCAGTCAAGAGTGGCACAGGTTCTTGGGATTCTTGCCTAGCTCTATCCCATCTCGGAAACGACTGCTTAGTGAGACAACAGAAACATCAGATGTGTAATCGAAGAGAGTGAGGGATAGCATGGATCTGGTTCAATAGACAGCACAGAAGTCCTGTACCAGTGGCGTTAATAATTTTTGGTCGTTCGCTATGAAGATTCTATCCTTGACGTTTCCTGGCGCGATGGATGTCTCCGTCAGCCAAAGAGCTGATTTCCCATGATGACGGTATGTATATGCAGTGGTCGTCGCGAGACGCACAGGAGGGAGGGATGTTTGTGCGAAGACATGACAACCCTCCAATAGTAGGATCGTTGATACGCATGCGTCATTGGAATTGTGGTTGGACATCAGCTATCAAAGACTTGGAATCCCCGATGTCGAAATCATTATGTGTATGCCATGCTCTTTCAAGATAAGCTCGCCGTTGCGGGAGATAGTCTTGCGGGTCATCAGGGACGTCGTCAAAGCGTTTTTGCGCGCGTCACGGGCGCTTCTGAGGTGCGAGAGAGCCTATAGTGCTTAGTCAGTAGTCAATTCCTTACGATGGACAGTAACATGACACGAGACCGGCTCACGGTGGTGTAGTGGACAGGGCGCCTTCCTCAGTGGCCGAGCGCTGCGAGCTCATCTCGATGCCGTCATCATCTCTTTCGACGTCTGTGCTTCTTTGCTTCTGCAGACGATACTGCAGCGTCGCAATGACCAAGGTGAAAAGGGTTAGAATGACCCCAATGATGCCAAAAACAATCGTTATCGTGCGGGTGTATGAAGCCTCGGAGCTGTTCGAGCCAGCGACAGGGTCCACACTGGCGCACGGGTCCAGCCCAGGCAAACAGTGGGCAGGTGATGTAGACATGACTTCGACTTACACCTTATTAGTTGTCGAAAATGATCAACTTGCGTTGTGAGCAGAGACGATTTGTGAATGACGTGGACAATGTCAGGCAGTGATTGCGCGCGCTGCTAGAACTGCAATTGCCTGTGGACCTGATGATCGAAACCCACGCACCTTGCATGACAAAGGTTGCCTAAGCGCGTGCAAGGGATTGTGTTTGTCTTGTTTTTCACGTATGACACCCATCTAACCACCGTGTTTTAGGCGACATCTGACAGTATTTCAGCGTATGGTTGGACACTCCTCAAATCTACCCCTCCGATTGTGTGTTGGGCGGTCGCTTCAAGGAGGCTTGCGACCCTCTTCAGTCACCAAGAATGCTGTTCACCATCCCCAGCTGGGGTGAGCAGGTATTCCAGCAGCACTCTGACATGGTCACGACTGCAGGGCTGTCAAGTGTGCCTTGTTCGAAGATGTTTCTGCGCTCTCGGAGAGCACTCGCATTTTAGGTCCCCGTACAAGAAGCTCTACTCTTCACGCCCACGCTGTCTCGTCTCCAAAGCAGACCACAGAGAAGGCTTCTCGTCTTGCGAACCGCGCTCAAGATCGTCCAACTGCAACAGAGAGAGCTCGAGTTCAGACCTCTGATCGGGTTTAAGTAGGTACTATAGAATCGTAGTAACTAATATAGTCGTATACTATTATCGGGCTTCCGATACGCTACTAACTACTTTAGGGTTTGCTATAGTAGTATCACTTATAAGGGCCGTTCGCTGATACGTAGGCCCTCCTCTAGTTTCACTTGTGTATCGTACCTCTTATATACTGTCTTTAAGGGGCTATGAAACGCTACGACTTATAGCGGGAACTACGATATGTATCGCTAAAGCGGTTAGTCGAGCGTAAGGCTGCATAGCTTGGTTATGTAGTTCGATGTACGTTCGTATTACCTGTCGCTCACCCACTACAGCTTAGCTTCGCTCTGTAACGTTAGTTCGAAGTATTTCGAAGCCGCGACGCGTTCCCGTAGGGCAGACGTAGGGCAGACGTAGGGCGACTTTGAGCGAACCGTGCGGAATTTGAAGCGCGACGAGGCTCGCAAAGTAACATTTGGCAAGCTGGGTAAATTTCGGAAGTGCGACGCGGTCCGGGAAGGGATAATAGAGTAGTAGTCATAGCGGCCATGCGCAGTAGTCAAATTCGAAGCTTAAAGAAACAGCGACATGGTTTTGGCAGATTGTAAGATGCACCGCGCGTCTGGACATCTCAAAAATAGCTCGCTAGACATAGAAAGAGTCAAAGAAGGCTATGGGCTATGTTTGAAAGCGATACCGATGGGCCTGAAGAATTTCAGACGAATCTCAGTGTGTGTGTCCAAGCACATAGGGCGCCCCGCATTCTCAGAGGGGACTTTAGTCTTCAGGTATTGCTGCTGGAGACTCTAGATCCCCTGATCTTTGCAAGACCAGTTTCGGATAGAAGCCGATCAGGGTGACTCTCATCAAGGTTAGACTGTCTGATGGCTACCACGTGGCTCATAAGCTTGTCAGCATCTGTAAAGTTGTCGTTGCTCCAGTATGCAATAGCGAGTTCATGCTGAGATGCTAGTCGCTCCGGGCTATCTTCAGCTAGCTTCTCCCCAGCTTTGACTACATGCTCAAGCACATCAACAGCTTCAACGATACGGCTGCCTGCAATATATGCACGTGCGAGTTCACGCTGAGTGGCAAGTCGAGAAGTATGACCTTCAGTCAGCGTTTCCTTTTCAATGTCCACCGCGTGCTCCAAGAGCTCTATAGCTTTAGGAATCTGGCCGTCTCTGACATATGCATGCGCGAGTCTGATTCGAACTTTGGAGGGCAGCTTCTCTCCACCGGCTTGTACCACGGACTCAAATAGCGCAATAGCGTCAGACGTACGGCCCGCTGAGAAATATGCATATGCGAGGTTGTGCTGACAAGCTATTCGGGAGGGGTGGCTTTCAGATAGCTTCTCTCTGTTCACATGTACCACGTGCTCGAGTAGCTCGATAGCTTGAGGATTGCGGCCGTCTGCGAGATATGCAACTGCAAGCTCATGCTGAGATTCTAGTCGCGAGGGGTCGCCTTCGGGTAGCTTTTCTTGGAGTCCTACCACATACGCCAAAATCTCGATAGCTGTCGAGTAGCAGCCGTCTCGCATATTTGCGAGTGCTAGCATGTGATGAGATCCCAGTCGGTCCGGGTGATCTTCAGCTTGCTTCGATTGCAACTTAAGATTTTCCTTGAGCATCGCCTTTGCTTTCGAGATCTCTCCGTGTTCCAGCGAAAGTACCGCGGACAGGTGCTGCGCTTCTGCGACCAACAGATCGTCTGTCTGGTCATTGAACAGGGATTGCATTTCCTTTACTAGACAATGCACGGTTTCTTGCATTTGTCCAGCGTAGTGTATCTGCCAGGCAAAATTACACCAGAGAAGACATGCATTTGTTCTCTGAAGGCGCACAATATCCTCTGTGGCTTGATACAGAAGAAAATTCTTCCTGCAATGTAGTGCGCTCTGGGTCGAATAGGGCCGCTCGTGATTGAATCCCTGCCTTGAAAGTGCCAGGATCGAGGCGGCTGCTGCCCATGGGTTGGTGACATGCTGGAGCCGTTCTCTGGCCCAGAGATGCACTAATTGATGCATCGAAATGATGTTGTCACCAATTGCGTATTTCACGAGTGCCAAACGGATCAGATGCGCTCGTGCTTTTCGAAACGCCCGCCTCCTCTCATTGTTTGTTTCATAGAAGATATATTTGCGGGACTGTGCAACATGCCATGAGGAGAGTCTTTCTGCAGAGTTCAGGTCTTCATCATCACATCGGCGAAGAGCTTCCTCCTCAAATTCCCATGCACGCATGAAGATGTCCTCCGAGATGTCCTGATGATGCATGAAGGCTAGAAGACCCAGCAAGTCCAGAGCGTCCTGAGCAGATCGATCCTTCACAGCCAATTGTTGCAGATGGCTAGCAGAAATTTCGAAGGTGGCGCTGACTTTCCGGTATATTGCTTGGTCCGACTCGGTATCCAGGAGTTCTTTCTGAGTGACGCGGTCTTCCAGAGCTTCGGCGTACTCTTTCAATGAATATATACTACTTTGGATGAGTGAGCTAGCGACGACGATGGCGAGAGGATGGCGATCGAGGACGTTTGCAATTTGCTCTGCTTGTCGAAGCTCCATGTCACTTCTTCCTTGAAAGCCTGCCGTTCCTAGGATGAGCGTTCTCGCCGATATCAGATCCAAGCCATCTATTTCCAAATAAAGTTTGTGCATCTGGTTTGCGATGTCACATGAAGCATACTTGTTGGCATCTGCCAGCCGAGTCGTCAACACCACACTCACCAGGGGACTGTTGGGAATATATCGGCTGAAGTTAGTCTTTGGGTCGTCACAATTGTCCAGGATGAGTAAGGACTGTTTGTTGAGGCTGGCCAGCTGATCCCGAGCGCCATAAAGTAAGTCCTCGTCGTCCAACGTCCATCCACAAAGACTGCCAACCCTTCTGAAGTCTGCTCTGGTAGTGACTTCGCTGCTGCAGTCGATCCAGAATGCCGCCCAAAACCTACGCGAGTCTCAGCTCAAGGTTAACCATGTGATGATTGCGACATACCTTTGACGAAGTGCACTGTTGCTTCTCTTGAAGAATTGCAATACTGCTTCACTCTTCCCAACACCTCCCATGCCCGATAAAACGAAGATGACCTGGTCGTCTCCCGATTCATTCTCCAAGAGGCTACTCTCGAGTCGCGTCAAGACATCGTCGTAACCTGCATATTGCCCGGCTGCTTGCCGTGGTAGTCGCCATGGCTGTTTGGCGGAGCGACCTTAACGCAGTCAGCGGGTGCAAGGAGACAGGCCTAAGCAGGGTTCTTAAAGTGAGGATGGTCCGACGGGGATCGTATCGTTCCGTGGAAACGAGGTAACAGCACAACTTACGTTCTGCTTGATAGTAATTGTTTTGAGTGTTGTGCGACCCGGTCTGGACATTGTTGTTCTGGATTCCACCGCCTGTATGGTTATTCTGGGGCCCGTCGCCGTGTACTTCGAGGCAAGATGTGGCGTCATTGGACAACATGTTGAGTCTGACCCTGTGAAGCAGCGGCACGAGGCTGATCTATGATACAGCAGCGACGTAGTCAACTGTGCGTGTGGACTGGTGGGATTTCACATCTGTACGTAGAGAGCAAGGAAAATGAAGGCTACACGTACAAGGAGCCCGAGTCTGGCCACAGAGCTCGGGGCGCCACATGCATGACCCCGCAATCGCCGCCCCCAACGGGACAAATGTACACGGAGCCTGAGTCTGGCCACAGAGCTCGGGGCGCCACATGCATGACCCCGCAATCGCCGCCCCCAACGGGACAAATGTACACGGAGCCTGAGTCTGGCCACAGAGCTCGGGACGCCACATGCATGACCCCGCAATCGCCGCCCCCAACGGGACACCACCATTATCGCTGCCATCATGCCTCTCATGCCTCTGCGGCCACCTTAACCGCTTCTGCCGATAACACGCTTCCTGCCTCGACAATTAGGGTCTCAAAGCCCCAACAGCTGAATTCTTACTTGAAGCGCGATTCGGCATCATTGTCATCACCATGTCGGGCCTTGAGATATACGGCGCAATCACGGCGACCATCACACTCCTCGAGACTTGCAAAAAGGTGTATGACACGGCTCACAACGCAAAAGGACTTCCGGATGCTTTTGCAAGGGTCGCCGAGAACATCCCAGTAGTGTGCACCGTCCTTGTCAATGTCCAACGAGGCCTTGAGGCTCGCTACAAGGCGATCAAGCATCCGGGGGATACTGCGAATAAGCAAGAGCTCGAAGATGCCATCCAGTCAGTACAATCAATCGTCAGCACGTGCCGCGAGAACGCCGAGGATCTCCAAATTATCTTCGAGAAGGTCACCCCAGCAGACGATGCTTCGTGGCTGAAAAGATATAAGGCTGCCATTCGCAGCTTGAAATATGGTCGTCAAAAAAAGGTGGAGAGCTTGATGAAAGATATACTAGAGAAATTGGATCTGCTCCATACAGAGGACTACTTCCAGGACGCTGCCCAGTCTGTGGACCTAAAAGCTGCTATCAAGCTTCTTGAGGAGCTCGATGCTTCGCTTCCCGAGCAGGGCGGAATTACTTTCAACAACTCTGGTAACGGGCCTCAAAACAACAACACTGGCAAAGGGACTCAGAACAACAGCACCGTGAGTGGGAACAACAGTACACAAAACAACAACTTCGGGCGAAATTGATAGTGCACCCCACAACTGAGACGGCTGTCAGTGAGAGCCTTTGTTGCGTACAGGAAGGGAGGGCCCTACGAAGACGTTCGTGATTAGTTTTGCCATACTAGCATTCTACTGATGCAGACCTGTTCTACGAACAAAACACCCTCATCCTTCGCTAGTCTTGTTTTGGCCTGTTGGGTTTGGCCTAAGTAGTATAACGTCACTGTACCGGAAATGGATCAGTACTAGAAGCGGATCAAAATTTCGCTTATCCTACGTTCGAGTTGATCTAGTACTAGCTACAATAATACAATCACTTTCGCTTCTATATATACTTTCCTCGAGATCTTCTTCTCCCTCGTCCTCGATTTCGGGGGTTATAGCCCTTATCATTCGTCTCTTTTTCGACTTTCCCTTCGATGCTTCTACTTCTACTTCCTCGACGAGTTCGAGGATTTTCTTCGTATTAAAGACGAACTTCCCCTTGACTACTACGCGCTTCCCTTTCTTACGTTCCTTACGTACTTATAATAGCTCCCTAGCTTCGGTAAGCTCCTTACGTAAGAGAGTATTCTCCGAGGTCGTCCTTTCGGAAGCTACTCCCGATCGCTCGATATACCGCTTTACGGGAGTCTCGAGAGTAGAAGAACGAACGATCGAGTTAACTAGCGATATCGCCTCCCTTAGCTCCGTACCCTCCGGTAGCGAACTATCTAGTAGGGAGCGGTCTAGATCGTTCGGAGTCGTAATAGGCGGCGGGGTTACTCGAGGGTTAGGCGTAGGCATTTAGAGAGTCGAGAGGATAGTAATCGGGCTAAGCGGGTAGATACCGGACACTCGAAATAACGATTCGATATTCCTAGTCGTAAATACTTTAGCCCTAGCCGTTATATAGGCCTCCGTCTACTCGATTCGTAGTATTCGTCGAGTATCTAAGCGGAAGAGTTTCTCGATCTCGGCCGATAAAGCCCGCTTTAGAGGGCTAAAGACGCCGATATCGAGAGGCTATAGGATATACGAAGTATGCGGTAGTAGTACGATAAGGTCGATATTCTTATCGAGATAAAAGGCGATAAACCTAGCCGTAAGGTGAGATCCGTATCCGTCGAGAAGTAATAGCCTCCGCTTTCCGTCGTTTCGGCGCGTTTTAAGCTCGAATAAGGTAGTTAACCACTCGTACGCGTAATTATCGGACGTCCACCCGCTAGTAGATATCGAGCACTTCTAGTTTTCGGGCGTAGAGGCCAGTATCTACGCGGTATTCGTATATTTCGCCTTAAAGATAAGAAGCGGAGGTAGCGCGACTTCTAAAGCTCCGATATACTCGATCGCCGTTATCTACTCTTACCTTTCGCTTATCTTCTTAAACGCCTTAGTATTATCTCCTCTTATAAGTACTTTAGAAGGTAAAGTAGTACCGAGGGCGAAGCCGGTCTCGTCGACTTAGAGAGTCGAGTAATAGCTTTTAAGAGAGCCTAAGTAGTATACTCTAAAGCTTCGAAGTTCCGATTATTAAATAAGTGAAATACTATATTACGTCTCCTAAATAGTATATAAATTGTCAATTGAACTACTCATTCTATCCTTTATATATACTATTTCAATCCAATCCAAAAATATCGAATCGAGCGCGTACGTATTCGATTTAGCCCCTATATAAATTCCGTTAGGGTTACGCTAGCCGAGGGCCTATTCGATTTAGGCGTATTCGATTCATATATAGTAGTATAGAATGCGC
The DNA here is from genome assembly GCA_037042865.1 of Epicoccum sp. F181. Lineage (NCBI taxonomy): Eukaryota > Fungi > Ascomycota > Dothideomycetes > Pleosporales > Didymellaceae > Epicoccum > Epicoccum sp. F181. Next base: position 650,905 of record JAJSLS010000020.1, read on the forward strand.
CTAAATTCTAACATAATATATAACACGTACTACTAAACAGCTTTTGTATATATTATCTTACTATATACCTATATATAGTCGAGTTATCGTCGTTAGTATTTAGGTAGGTATTAATCGTAAAGTGCTAGAATTTATCGAATAAACTAATAGGGTACGTACTACGGAATTAGCGAGATACGAGGGAGGGAAGCTACGTTAGAGATTATATATAACACTATATTAAGAATATAGTAGTAGAAGGCTTTCGCCTTAGAACTCTCTTACTCCTATATCGAACTTTTTAAATACTATATAAACTACTCTAGTATTCTACGGGGAATCGAGTCGATTCCTTTAAAATTAGGTAGAGGCTTAGGGTTAGGATTAGAGTACTCGAGTCGATTCCTTTACTCTATCCGAGTCGATTCCTTTGCTAAAAAAAAATTGAAATTAGCTTAGTCTTCGATACGCATAAGAGGAAAATACGGTCTCGATACGTACGAAATATTAAATATATATATAATACGATAGTGCGATAGCGACATAATGATTCCTACGCCTTATAGTCTAGTTAGGCGTTAGATACTAGGGTATACCCTATAATAAGCCTCGTAACTTCTATTTATAGGTACGTTGCTTAGCCTAATAATATATATATATATATAAATAGATAAGCGTTAATATACTACGTAGTACTATTACGCCCTATATCTATCGGGCTATAGATATTATAATAAGAGGATATCTAAAGCGGTATACTCGTATATAGGATTCTAGTAAGATTATTTAGCTTTCTATTAAAGATAGATAAGTTCCGTCGTCTCTTCGAAATCGATTATAAGTACCGTATACTTATATACTTAAGTTACTAGTACGCTATAGTACCTTTTTAGGTTAAGACGTATTTGCAAACCTACTATAAGCGTATTAACCTCTAGTAGCGGAACTATATTATCTTAAAGATCGAAGCTACGACTAAACTCGCGAGGACTTATATAGAAGTTATCTACCTAGCTTCTACCGACTACCTATTAGCTACTTTGCCTACCTTTTTCGACGGGCTTAAGTATTAAGGGAAAGAAGGCTAAAGCGCTATCTACTTATATATATATCGTACGCTATACGGGATACGTAAATACTACTATAAGAAACATAGCTAGGTAAACTAATAAAAGCGAGGAGGCGACGTTCGATCGAAGTAATTATATATAATAAACAAAATCTAGATAGAGAATTACGCTTATTAGCGATTTTTTCAAAACCTCTAGCTAGTAGAGATATTTCGAAGTAGCCCGTATAGATTTAGAAAGCGGCGTACGGCGAAAAAATCGAGTAGAAGAGTTCTTCCGTACCTAGGAAGATAATATCGAATAGGCGGGATACGATACGGCCGAGGATACGGATCGAGTATACGGGTTCGACGACTATATCTCTACTATTATTCCTTAGTTAAGAGAGATAGGTATTACCGACTATATACGAAATCTTAGAAAGGACGAGATCCGAATAGTAATCGCCGTTCCTCCGCCTAGAGACGAGAGTAAGCTCCGTACGATTATCGATATAATAGAGTTACTACTACGAGACGCCTATAGGCTATACTTCGACGGACCCGACTATATACTAACCTACTAATACCGAGTCGTCCTTAGCCGCTTCTAGCCTTCGTAAGTCGACCTAATAGGAAAAACTAGACTATTCGATCCTTATAAAGGACCGAAGAGCCTCGCTATATACTTCGGGATAGCGCTCCGGTTCGTATCGTACTTTAGTAGAGTCGTCGCTCCTAATAAGTACTATTTTAGTATAGTAGCTAAAGATAACGACGAAATCTAGAGGCCGGAAGATATTATCGAGGCGATAGATAAGTAGTTAGTAGTATAGTAGGATATATACTAGATCGCCTAGTAAAGATAGACGAGCCCTAATAAAGAGGATAAAGAGGAAGCTAACGAAGAGAAGCAAAAGAGAATAAAGGATCGACTTCTCGAGCTATAGATACTCCTTATCTACTATACGATAGGCGCCCGCCGATATAAGTCGCTACTCTTAAGTTTTTACGCTATACTAAGTATTAAACCGTCGATACGAAGCTAGATAGAGCCTAGTAACTTTAATAGTAGCCTCTTAGCTATCGTCTAGATTATATAACTACTAATCTTCTACGATAGTACCTTAAAAGAGTAGTAAGGGTATAAGAAGATGCTTAAGCTTATAAAAGCCTACTACGACGATTATCTCTAGTAGACTATAGAGATACCGATAGGAGAGATTATCCGATAGCGTCTACTACTATTTAGAGTGTTAGTTACGAGTATCGGGACCTACGAGGCTTCCTAGGACGAGAGCGAGTAGGTACTAACCTATAAAAATACCGAGCTACGTATAGACTAGATCCCGTCTCTACTCGAGTCTAAGTACTAGGGGTATAGTTAGCTCCTCTACGACGAGCTTATACTAGGCCTTAGAAGTCTTCGGCGGATATAACCTTAGATACTAAAAGACGGCGTTAATATCGATACCGTTAGTTAGAACTTTACCTAATATAGAGATAATAGCGATATCCTAAAAGGCTCGGATAGTACTCTACTACTAAATATTAAATAGTCCGAATAATTATACTAAATCTTCCTCGTTAAGAATAGTTAGTCGTCCGTCGGATAGGCGTAGAGGGAGAGCGCGATAGCCGGTTACGAGGCTACGGTATAGGAGTTCTACCCGCTATCCCGCGAATAATATCGACCGTAATTCTTTAGGATTAACCTAGGGTTATACTAACGCCGCTACTCTAACGCGGGCGGAGCCCGACTATAATTGTTTAACCTAATATATAATTCTGCCTCGGGGCCCGTTAATTTTAGCGGGCCCCGCTATATCCTCCTAATTAAGTTAAGCGTATTTTACGAGCCCGCTTTAGCGCGTCTACGCGTCCTCGAGTGTTTATTATTTTACCTCGACTTAAAGCTACCCTACTACTAGGATAAGGATGTCTACTTTTAGTATTAAACTTTGTTTCTAGCCTTAAGAAATATATAAAGCGTATATCGAGACTAGGTCGTAAATCGAGATTATTGCTCTCTAAAGCCCTATCGAAACGGCTAAAGATAGTCCTTAGATATTATAAGAGTACGTCGATAAATAGAAGAGCGATACGTATAATCGTATACTAACGATTACTTAATAGTATAATAGTATCCCCGGGCTTATATAGTATCTTCCGGATTTTAAGGTCGCGTTATATATATCTTACAAGGTAGCTATTCCGAAAGATTATATACTAAACTATCTACGTTCCTAGTATAAGGGTTATAAGAACCGTTAGGTAATTATTAACGAGTTTAGGCCCTTACTAATTACTACTTCTATTACTAAACTTATACCGTACGCTAACGGGTTACTACCCCTCTTATTTCTTCTACCGCCTTAGCTAGGGTACCGCTATCTAGAGTGTACCTCCTTCCGAACGATTAGCTAGGTCGAGGTCCGTAAATATAGGAAGAAGTCCTACTCTAAAATAACTTCTAGATCCGAGAAGAAAGATATATTATACTATCTCTAGCGCTAGACTATTAGACGAGGTTATTACTATAGCTAGTACTAGGTAATCGATATATAAGCGCTACCGAAGTTATACTATTTACCTAGTAGTAAGATAGCGGTAGTATAATAGTATATTAATATAGCGGATCGAATGTTAGTAGTTATAGAAGCGGACGAAGAAGCCCGTCTACGCGTAGACGACTAACGAGACGCTATATTCGATTTCGAGCTCGATATAGACGAGAATAGCGACTAGCTTCGAGGATACGGCTAGCCGAGTTAGTTTAAGTAGAAACTAATCGCTATACTCCTTATAGCTACTTCGTTACCTAATAGGGGTTACGCTCGAGATCTCTTTTTAGAGAGGTAGAACGGAGTCGACTATATAAGCCCCGCCGCTTTAGAAAAGGTATTGTAACTCTTATCTACTATAATATAACAAGTACTTTCGCGATATTAAGAAAGTCTTATTAGTACTCTACGAGTCTTACGTTACTAGGTACGTAGCTAGGGCTATTCTCTCTCTCCGTATCCTTTTAGCTTACTAATACTACCGACCTTACGAAAGTATAGTAGGATCTAGACTTCTACGCTATATTACTTTATAAGACTTCGGATACTTATACGGCGCCTATATAAATCTACGACGTAGCTTTATAGCTTCGAGTTAAGTAAGCCCTAGAAAAGCGTACTAGATAGCGTTTAGGCTATATTAACTAGTATAACGGCTACGGATATAGAGAACCTTACCTTAGTATCTATACTAGAAAGCGGTCTAGAGCTCTTATTCTAGCTTCTCGTTATATTCTAGATAGAAATTCCTAGTAGTAGCGATCTCGAGAGTACTATAATCGCGTACTTCTTAGGCGTTTTAGGTATCTATCTATCGGAGTACGCTTTTCGTAGAGCGTACGACTATACTCCTTTCCTTTCGTCGCTAATCTAGGTAGGTCGGCTAGTACTATTAGAGTACGTACTACCTTTACGGCCCTATAAATATCTTTCGATTCTATAGCCTAGAAGAGAGGACTATAGTAACCTTAGCGAGCGTTTATATAATTAAATTAGGCCGAAATACCTTTAACGAGGAAGCTTATCCCTAATAGGATACTTAATCGAGAGATTATAATATAGTAGAGCGATCGTAAAACGGGAGGGCCCTCGGACGAATATCTCCTAGTCTCTAGATAGCTAGACGTTAAGTATAGATTAGTTAGTAATAACCCTACCGTAATTCCGAACTATAATTTACAATATTATCGTTAGAGCTTAGTAATAGCTCGAGGACCTTCTTTTCGGCTAGTAGCCTAATATCAAACTCTAGAGTATCTAAGACGATATAGCGAACCGGCGTCCGGGCTACTATTTTACTACTAACCTAGCGAATAACCTTTAATTAAGCTTCCGAGCGTTAAGTAGGCGTAGCTTTACTCCTACTAGACCTTTATTACTAAAGGGAAGTAGATAGTAGCGAGTACTTAAGTACCTTCGTAGTAGAGACTCCCTTATATAATTACTATTCGCTGCTATTTACTTAACTAGCGGGATACCCGCGAGGGGTAAAGAGTTACGACTTATTAGATAGGCTAATACCTTAGCCGTACCTAGGAATATCTTTATATATAATAGTATAGTTATATTAGTATTCTTGTATAATAAAGCCGCTACGAACTATAATAACTCTTTCTATATTATCCGCCGTCCTTACCCGACGGTTAAGCGAATCTTATTTATATACCTCGCGTACGTTAGGCCTTTCTCGGATTTTCTATTTAGAGAGCTCTCGGAAAACTACGGTACTAGTCCTAATAGGTATCTATTTATACGTTATAACTAAGACTTAGCCTACTTTAACTTAGACGCTTACCTCCGATATTTATAGAAGTCTACGACGGATTCCCTAATTCTAATAACGATACGTAGGTATCGGTATATCGCTATCGCTTTATCTAAAAAGTATCTCCTAGTATTAGTAAAGCTATTTAATATATATACCCCTTAAGACTACGACGGATTCTTATAGCTACTTACCTTCTAGACTAGATATAAGCTATCGATATATATTAGCGTATATACTCTCGAGACTACCTTTCCGGCGAAGCTATAGCTAGATCTTATACGTCGATATCTCGAGAATAGTCGTATCTAGTACGAATTCCTACTTATCGGATAGGAAGACGTAATTAAAGCTACGATTAATTAAAGCTATAACGCGCTTAATCGGTTATTTAAGCCGGTTAGCTACTTTCTAGATCCTCTAAAAAAGGCTAGGCTAGAGACGAGAAATAAAGAGGAAAATAGTTAGACTAGTAACGAGACTAACCTTACTTTAAGATTTAAATCGTATAGATCCTATACTAACTCTCGGAACGTTACGTCGAATAAAGCAAAACAATTAAAGCGAAAAGGAACTTTATATATAACGGACGAAGATCTAAGTCTAATATCTAAGAAGATTCGTTGATTAGAGGATAATATCGAAACTCTCTTAGAATAGAAGAAATACGTACTTTTACGAGCTTAAATATAGATACGAATAAATAGTCCCTAATTATGTATTTTAATAAGTTTTAGATCTCCTAGTCTATATAAGGCTTATACCTAGCTAAGTTTATCTAGAGTTATATCGGTTCTACCCGAATTTTGCTATAGTATATCTCGTTTAGTCGTAATAAAATATATAAGTATTATAATAGAGTATACGATTAGAAGTTATCGAAGGAAAATCGAGAGTACTAGTACTACGCTTAGGCTTAAACGTTCTTTAAATTAGCTAGGTTATAGAGATACTTTACTATTAATTATACTAAATAGGAGTAAGATATATATAGTAGAGAAGAGGAGGAGGCGAGTATAGGCTATATCGCTATAGGGACTAGCGGAGATCGATAGTCGGCGCTAGATAAGATCGATTTATCCGGTATATATAGAGAGTAGGACGCGGCCGTCGATAGGTATTAAGAGACGCTCGAGGTTATAGATATAGAGGTTACGAAGACCGATCGTAAGCTCTAGTCTAAGAAGACGTAGTAGGTAGAGTATCTAGCTAGATATAATCTTAAGTATTTAAGTCGAGTAAGTCGACTACCGGATCGGGAGGAATAAGTACTTTAGAGAGTAGTAGAGCTAAATAGTAGTCTTATCGACCGATACGTCGGTAGGCTTTCGACTCTCGATTACGAAACCCATCGATAGCTTCGAAGCGCGAAGTAAGCCGAGGTAGACGTTAGGCCGTTAGTAAGATTATAGAATAGTAATAGTTAGTAACGATACGTATTATATACTACTCGACTAGTTTGCTACTATCTACGGGTATTATAAGATAGTAAGAGTAGTATAGCTAAGGTAAATCTAGACGAGTAGACGGAAAGCGACAAAGATAGTAACGTAACTATTAGTAACGGCGAGGTTAAATCGATCGAAGGCGAAACGTACGATAGAGAGGCGGAGGCTATTACCGACGTTTTTAAAGATACTTATAGACTATTTCTATAGTATAGTAGGTAGACGGAGCTAGTAAGAAATTTGAAAAACTCCGTATAAGAATACTAGGAGGTAGTAGATTAGATAAAGGCTCTACTCGACTTCTACGAGTCTCTTATCTTTTAAGGAGTATATAGAGATATATTTAATAGTACGATTCTATACTTTCTAGCTATACTTAGAATCGACGAAGAGATTAACTAGCTATAGTAAGCGAACGACTTTTTATATATACTAGCCGGTATCGTATATTACGTACGTATCTTAGCCGTCGAGATTATCTTACTATCTATAGAAAGGGAAGACTAGAACGAGGAAGACGATAAGCGCTTTAGATAGGTACGAAGAGAATATCTCGCCGATAGCTCGTATAGTATAATAAGTAAGATACTAAGTATACTCGCTTATAGTAAGTACTTAGCGATAAATTACGGTAACTCTAGTACGGTCTCTTAGTCCGAGGATCGGCTAATACTATCTTATCGAGGTAAGCTAATCGTACTTTCTCGATTTAAGAGTATAGTATAAGGAGTAATCGCGGAAGTAGAAGATATACTATAGAAAGATCTCTTATATATAGAGCTAGACGATCGATTTAATATCCTACTTAACGAGCTAGGAGACGATATAATATAGACGAAGAGAGGTATATCGTCTATCGATAATACTTATAACGGACTACGGGAGAAGCGGAAGTAGATACTATAACGTATACTCTCCGTTAAAGATAGTAGTAAGATACGAAATTAGAGGTCTTAGGCGATACCGTACGTACGAAGGTATCTAAGGAAGGTAGGTCGCTTCTATAAGCTACTACTACTCTATATATACTTAACCGGAGGGTAGCCGGCGAGGGGTACGGAAGTAACGATACTACGATTTAAGAATAGCTACTTATAGGACTATAATATCTTCGTAATATACGGAAAGATAGTCTTCGTAATACGCTATTATAAGTCGTAGTCGTAGATAGATAAGCCGAAGGTTATCCTACGCTTCTTACTATAGCGGGTCGGTTAGGTATTAGCGGTATATCTAGTATAATTGTAACTAGTATAAGAGTATCTCTCGGTATAGGTAAAAGGTAGCGGATAGAGTAATTATATCTAGGCTAACGAATAGGGACCGTAGGAGACGGATCGGCTAAAACGGATTATAGTTCGAGAATCGTAGAAACGACTCGGGACGTACTTAACGATATACGATTACTAATACGTAGCGATTAGTATTAGTCGCGAGGTTATAGGTAAGTAGTTTACTCGAGGCTATACCGAAGATACGATCGAGTTCGAAGAGGCGGAAGTCGAATACGACGATACGCTAGAGATATCGGCTAGTAGAGGAGCGGAGATAGGAGCGAACTACTATAGAGTATCCGTCGATATTATAAAGTATCTTAGTAGTCGCTCGATCGACACTTTTAGGCCGCTTAGTCGATAGTAGTACGAGTTTTTAGAGTTAGCTATTTACGGTAGGAATGGTTAGAAGAGAGGGATAGATACGACGAGGATAAGCGTAGGTATAGAGGGATAGGAGCTAGGGAGAGAAAGAAGGATAGAGACGATAAGGAGGAATAACGGAATTAGAGGTTAGAGGGTAATAACCTAGGATCTTAGAGGTTAAGGGAGTCTATACGACGAAGGGAGGCTAGAAGGTAGAGCGTCCGCCCGGTTACCTAACGATAGCTTAGCTCGAGGCGTTACCGCTACTCTATAAATCGATAGCGCTATCTACGAGCCGATAGGTATAAAGCAGAGACGAGGTTAAGGAGGCTATACGGAAAGTCTTAGGATATAAGGAGGTCGTATTTCGATCCGAGGAATAAAGGGAGGCTCTCTATATAATAGTATCTAGCGAGTAGAGGACCCCGTAAGTAGTCGTATTACTAATAGGCGGAGGAAAGAGCTTACTATTTATAGTACTAGCTTGTCTAGACGACCCCGGCGTAACGATTATTATAGTACCGTATCGGGCACTCGTAAACAATCTAGTAACTAACCTGCTTCCGCTTATTACGAAAATATTATCGTTCCGAAAGCCCTTTAGTACGAAATTAACTATAACTTCTTACACTTCGCTCTATAATATGTATAGCTTTCCTAGTATCCTCTATAGCGCTACTACTCTTTAGTATATATTCTATATCCTTATCGTCTGTAAAGAAGGGCGATCTTAGCGGGCGAGAAGGGTACGAAATAATAATAAATTCTCTACACTTCCTAGCAAAATCATCTATAATATCGTATACATAGCTACGAATACAATAAAATATAGCCTATTACGTTCTCTACTATTCAGCCTATAGGACTGCCTATTTTTTGTTCCGGTGTATGCAATATAGATTAGGGTAGTAGGGGTGCAAAGAGGACTGATCTAGATCTGCAGCGCGGGAGCATGGGCATGATATCATCTGAAGCTAAGGGACGGTCGGCAGTATAAGCACCACACCACTAATGAGACTGGCTCATGAGCAGCATGATCACGTTGCGGGCCGTTTACCGTCCGTTCCCATGATCGCAGACCATAGGGCACTACGCGGCTGACCCGAGCTGAGAATAGATCAAAGCGGCTTGGGCCGCCGTGGCCGTTGAGCCCTCAGGGTCAAAGGCCCCCCCCCGGACCTGAATCCTCCTTGGGTTCCTTGTCCTTTGTACTTCCCTAGTCTCCAACCATTACTCACTTTCTGCCGCCCTGATCTTCACCAGCGCCGTCAGCCCTGTATTCCTTTGCCGTAACAGGGGCAGTCGACAGCACTGTAGTTTGTTGACTACGCCCAAGATGACTGTAACGAAGCGCATTCGTAAGGCTGCCACTGCAAAAAGTGCGCCCGGTGTGGGCTCACCTTCCCTCCCCTACACTACTCAGTGGCATCGCGACAAAGGACGAGGAACACGCCGTGATAAAGCGATCAAGCAGCAACTGCTCACGCCACGCGAGGAACAGGCCATCGTAGACTTCGTCCTCCGAGCGGACCGCAACGGGTTCCCTGCCAAAGTCAAAGATCTGCACCATTATGCAACGGTCTTCCTCAGGGGACGTGCTCCACGACGTAAGCGTGGAAAGGCGTCCAAGGCACCTAGCCGGGTCCCTGCGAAAGACTGGCCGCAAGCGTTCTGTAAGCGTCACCCTGATTTAAAGGTTGTGCGTTTGAGGAGGTTGGACTGGAGGAGACACGAGAAGAACATCTACAATAAGGTCGTGAACTGGTTCGATCTCATGCGCCCCCAGCTAGATGGAGCAGACGTGCTTCAGGAGAATGTATACAACATGGACGAGACAGGAGTATTGCTCAGTGTGCTTGGATCTTCCAAGTACCTTGTAAGTGCCGAGATGCCCAAGACCCACAGAGGTACCGACACCAAGCGAACCTTGATTACGGCAGTCGAGTGTATCTCTGCTGATGGTAGGAGCTTGCCGCCTCTCATCATATTTCCCGGGGTCGACCTCCGGAACAATTGGGTCTGCCATGAAGCCCCGGATTGGCAGTTCACGTGCAGTAAGAAAGGCTACATGAACTCCGAAATCAACTTGGAATGGATGCAGAAAGTATTTGAGCCTTCTACGAGAGAGCGTGCTTACGGTCGACCACGAATCCTGATAAGCGACGGATTCGAAACACACGAGTCTCAAGACGTCCTCAAGTTCTGTTTAGAGAACAACATCATTCCATGTCGCCTTCCATCGCATACGTCTCACAAACTGCAGCCTTGTGATGTAAGCGTTTTTGGTCCTCTGAAAACCGCATATCGTGAACAAGTAGAGCATCTCGAACGACGTGGTGCTAATGCAGTGAACAAAGAACATTTCGTTCTCCTGTACCGCCGAGCTCGCGATGCAGCTTTGACGGCGCGTAACATTCGTTCCGGCTGGTCAAAGGCTGGCTTATTCCCATTCAACCCAAGCCGCGTCTTAGAAGGCATGTCAGCGCCGACCGAGGGACCCACTTCGCAGCTAGCCCCCCTCGATGCCCCACAGATGCAAGCACCGTCGAGATCTCTCCTGACGACACCCACCACAACGGAGGGTGTACATTACCTTTATCGCCTTGTAGAGGAGAAGTTGGCCGCTAACGGCACGACGAGGGATCCTTGCCTTGAGAAGCTCCTGCATGCGACAGAGAAAGCATTCGCTGACCGCTCACTGTTTCAAGATGAGAACGAAAGCTTGCTAAAGCAGAACGATGAGAGGAGAGTGCGCCAGAATGCAAAGAGCACCGTAATCAGCCAAGGCGATGCGAAGATAATTTCATCTGCCGATATTGTTGAAATGCAACGGAGACAAACAGCGAAAGCTGATGCAAAGAGGGCGAAGGCGGATGCGAGGAAAGCCAAAGCTGATGCGAAAAAGGCCAAATCCGATGCAAAGAAAGCCAAGGCTGGTACAAAGACAGCAGAAGCTGATGCCAGAAATTCCCAGGTGCCGACAGAACGTCAGCCGCAGGTCACGCCTGTGGAACCGAATCATGAGGTTGATGTCGAGGCTCATCGTATGGTGGTGGATTACTCAGCACCATGTCCGAGTAGAGCACCGGTGGCGCAAATGTGGTGAATGCCACTGGCTATTCTGGGCAGAGTTGTAATGCGTGAGTGGTGCACAGGGTTACATGGGCCGTAATAAAGCGTCGCTTGGGGTTCTCTTGCCCGTTTCTAGTCTTTCGGCGAGGTTTTTCTTGCATGCGCCGACTGCCAATCGTCCTTTGATGGATCATTTGACTGTTCTTCAAGGTAGCGCCATACTCAGGCAGAGCGCCAGTAGCAAAGATACGATAGCTGTTGGTTGCTAAAGTGAACGAGATTGCAATTGTGCATCATGTTTAACGAGGGTTCTAACCGAGCAACCCCGTAGAAGGTCGATAGAAATGGAATCTGAAGCTATTTTGAAAGCCTTTCTGCTTCTTCGTACTTCCCTTGCTTCTGTAGCACCGATCCGAGGTTGCTCACGCCGGTCAGCGTGTCTGGATGCGTCGGACCAAGTGCCTTCTGACTTCCCTCGAGAGCCTGCCTGAACAGCTTCTCTGCCTCTTCGTATTTCCCTTGGTCCCGTAGCACCGATCCGAGGTTGCTCACGCTGGTCAGCGTGTCTGGATGCGTCGGACCAAGTGCCTTCTCTCTTCCTTCGAGAGCCTGCCTGAACAGCTTCTCTGCCTCTTCGTACTTCCCTTGCTTCTGTAGCACCGATCCGAGGTTGCTCACGCTGGTCAGCGTGTATGGATGGGTCGGACCAAGTGCCTTCTCTCTTCCTTCGAGAGCCTGCCTGAACAGCTTCTCTGCCTCTTCGTACTTCCCTTGCTTCTGTAGCACCGATCCGAGGTGGCTCACGCTGGTCAGCGTGTCTGGATGCGTCGGACCAAGTGCCTTCTCTCTTCCTTCGAGAGCCTGCCTGAACAGCTTCTCTGCCTCTTCGTACTTCCCTTGCTTCTGTAGCACCGATCCGAGGTTGCTCACGCTGGTCAGCGTGTATGGATGGGTCGGACCAAGTGCCTTCTGACTTCCCTCGAGAGCCTGCCTGAACAGCTTCTCTGCCTCTACGTACATCCCTTGGTCCTGTAGCACCAACCCGAGGTTGTTCACGCTGGCCAGCGTGTCTGGATGGGTCGGACCAAGTGCCTTCTGACTTCCCTCGAGAGCCTGCCTGAACAGCTTCTCTGCCTCTTCGTACATCCCTTGGTCCTGTAGCACCAACCCGAGGTTGTTCACGCTGGCCAGCGTGTCTGGATGGGTCGGACCAAGTGCCTTCTGACTTCCCTCGAGAGCCTGCCTGAACAGCTTCTCTGCCTCTTCGTACATCCCTTGGTCCTGTAGCACCAACCCGAGGTTGTTCACGCTGGTCAGCGTGTCTGGATGCGTCGGACCAAGTGCCTTCTCATATCCCTCGAGAGCCTGCCTGAACAGCTTCTCTGCCTCTTCGTATTTCCCTTGGTCCCGTAGCACCGATCCGAGGTTGCTCACGCTGGTCAGCGTGTCTGGATGCGTCGGACCAAGTGCCTTCTCTCTTCCTTCGAGAGCCTGCCTGAACAGCTTCTCTGCCTCTTCGTACTTCCCTTGCTTCTGTAGCACCGATCCGAGGTTGCTCACGCTGGTCAGCGTGTATGGATGGGTCGGACCAAGTGCCTTCTCACTTCCCTCCAAGTCCTGCCTGAATAGCTTCTCTGCCTCTTCGTACTTCCCTTGCTTCTGTAGCACCGATCCGAGGTTGCTCACGCTGGTCAGCGTGTCTGGATGCGTCGGACCAAGTGCCTTCTCATATCCCTCGAGAGCCTGCCTGAACAGCTTCTCTGCCTCTTCGTATTTCCCTTGGTCCCGTAGCACCGATCCGAGGTTGCTCACGCTGGTCAGCGTGTCTGGATGCGTCGGACCAAGTGCCTTCTCTCTTCCTTCGAGAGCCTGCCTGAACAGCTTCTCTGCCTCTTCGTACTTCCCTTGATTCCGTAGCACCGATCCGAGGTTGTTCACGCTGGCCAGCGTGTCTGGATGCGTCGGACCAAGTGCCTTCTCATATCCCTCGAGAGCCTGCCTGAACAGCTTCTCTGCCTCTTCGTATTTCCCTTGGTCCCGTAGCACCGATCCAAGGTTGCTCACGCTGGTCAGCGTGTATGGATGCGTCGGACCAAGTGCCTTCTCATATCCCTCGAGAGCCTGCCTGAACAGCTTCTCTGCCTCTTCGTACTTCCCTTGATTCCGTAGCACCGATCCGAGGTGGCTCACGCTGGCCAGCGTGTCTGGATGGGTCGGACCACGCTCTAAATTGTGGTTATAAGCGAACATCCTCAGCTCATATTCAAAGTTCCACTGTCCATTCCGGTAGAGAAAACCACCTAAGCTGTTTAGTGTGCCCATTATGCCTTGCCTTGACAGTCTTCCGAGATCACACTGCCTTTGCAATCTCTGGTAACACGCCATGATATGCGGCCCGATGCGAGTTCTTGTCATCGGGTTCTCATCAAACCTTGATGTCAGTCTTCGCATTAGCTGCCATACTGAAATACAATATTCAGTTTGTCTTTCGGCTTCTTTGTCGAGTCGCTCGTAGCCCCACTCGTGTACGAGCTTGTGCATCGAGTAACTCATTTGATCATCTCTCCAGACCAAGAACGAGAACGACACAAGTTCTTCCATTGCAGCGTCTAGGACATCCTCGATCGGCTGATCTGGAGAGATGACAGAAAATATCTCCGCATCTTCGCCTCCAATGTCGCTATCGTCGAACAGCTCCAAGAAAAGATCGTTAGGGCTCAAGAAAGCAAGGCAGGTCAGCAAGTTGACTGCCTCGGGACATCGTCTGACTATGGCCGCATGTGAAGTCTCCCACGTTGTCAAGACGCTTTCGCCATACTGATCGACGTGAGGCTTGGGCATCCGATTAAGCAGCGCCTTCTGCCGCTTACGGTACTCCACAAGGTACTTGCCAGGATGAGGTTTCAGGCGTGGTGTTGCAGCTATGTAGGCGCCGGCCAGGGTGACTGCCAGTGCAAGGCGTCCAAGTTCCTCCACGACCTCGTCGATTTCGGCATCGACTTCCTTTGTGGTTTTGGATAGATTAGCACGTCGCACGAACAGTTGCCTGGCCTCGGCGAGGGCCAACTCGGCTACTTGGATAGCCTCAAGTGATGTCATATCCTTCACCGACTGGCAGCGAGTGGTAACAATGACGTCCACGCACGCTGCGTCCGGGATGACCTTTCTCAGGTCGATGAAACCTGGCTCGGCTGGGGTATCCACGTCATCCGCACTGTCAAGTACGAACAACAATCTGCTTGAGGAGCGGTGGCACCACTGCTTCACCTCTAGTATACATGCGTCGACGCTCTCAGTGCCTCTTCCGCTGCTCGCATCTGGGCCGCGCAGGAGTTGGCGGATCTGGGCGTAATCTTGCTCCAAGGCTTCTTTTGTGCCAGCATCAATCCAGAAGACAGCAGAATAGTCTGTGCGATAGGTCTCAATGTAATTGAGCGCCAGCTGCGACTTGCCAGCTCCCCCGAGACCGCATATCACCAGAAGCCTGGATGTACGTCCCCGCTCTTCTACCGTGTCATGAAACCTTTCCCTTAGCTCTTTTTGGAGTGCCGGACGTTCTACATAGCTCGCGACTTGTCGGAGCGACGTGCTTTTGTAATGACCAGTGAAGTCATGCAGGTTGGCAGTCTTAGGATCTGGAAAGACGCGAGCTATGTCAGGATACAGAAAGTGGTTTGGAAGGGTGTTAACAGACTTATGATGCAGCCGTTGTAGTTGTCCCCCATGTGGACTCTCGCGTTATCCCTAACATCGACTTCGGAGATGCTATGGCCGGTGCGATTAGGCAACGCCGAGGGCGCGGCCGGCGCGGCTTCCATACTAGGGATGATGGGCCTCTCGATTGGATTTGATGGCAGTGAGGTTGTCTCCAGTTGCAGTACACAGACAGGGAAACAGGCTAGTTTGTACAATACAGTCAAGCTGCGCGGAACAGGTCTGCCGGGACAAGGCTATCAAGCAGCGAAAGCAGATATCACTCATACTTGTTCAGGCTTGCAACTGACTTCAGCCTTGCGTATGTAGCTGATTCATCCTCAGCTCGGGGCCAGCCGTGGAGAGTGTCACATGTTGCAGAGACGTATTCGGGGCTCGCGGCCCGCAGTGCGATCGTGCCGCTTCTCAGCCGGCCGCGTCGATGGAATAGCGTCCTGTCTATAGTGCCGACCATCTTCGAGCTTCTGATGATATCATCGCCACAGTACTGCGGTGCAGCTCCAAGTCAGCCCACTTTGCACCCCTGCAACAGCAATTTATATTGCATACACCTGCACAAAAAACAGGCAGTCCTGTAGGCTGAATGATAGAGAACGTGATAGGCTGTGTTTCATTGTATCCGCAGCTGTGTGTGAGATGTCATGAATACTTTTGCCAGAAAGTGCAGACAATTCATCGTTATTTCGTGCCCTTCTCGCCCGCCAAGATCGCCCTTCTTTACAAAGGATAAAGCTGCAGAACATATGCTAGAGAGCGGTAGCGCTGCAGAGGATGCTAGGAAGACCGTGTGTATTATAGAGCGCAGTGTGGAAAGTTATGGTTGATTTCGTGCCAAATGGCTTTCGGAACAACAATGTTTTCGGAACGCCCGGATAGAGGTTACGGCGAAGAAGGCACGGATCGATTGTATCGAATACAAACCTAGGGAGCAGAATCCGGCAGCGCTAGTCTTCGCGAACGCAGACTTCGTTGCAGAAGGTCAGTTTCTCAGCTACGCACAACTACTAAGCAACCGTGTAAACAGTCAACTTTGGAGTTGATTAGCGCCTTTTCGTAAGTTGATTAAGCCCCTAACGTAATAATTGGTTGATAGTTGGTTATAAGTTAATTATACCAACTGCCTAATGGAGTTGACTAATAGATAGAGCCGTATAGGTAGCTTTTGTATAGTATCCACTTATAAACTCTGCTTCCCTTACTCTTGTTTATAGTATTTAAGGTCCCTAAGGTCTCCTAGGTGTTGTGGCCTTCTAAGGCACGCTCCTTACTAAATTTGGCTATAATCCTTACCTCCCTTACTCTTTTGTAATCGCTAAGTAAAGTGCGCTCGGTCACTCGGAGTCGTATAGTATAGAGTAACAGTAGAGCGTACGCTTAGAGGCTATCGCCCTTAACGTCGTCGCCTAATCACCTATACTTATATAAATCGCGTCCGATTTCTTTGAATTTATATAGGGAATCAACCCTAAGGGTTAGGCTACTCGATACGATTTATTTGCCTATACTTAACACGATTTATTTGTATTAACATTTTCGAACTAGTCTAAAATTGATAGTGTAGAACGCTACTATTATAAACTATATATCAAGCGAGTTTTAAGCTACGTAGAAGCTAGGGTAGAAAGCCCTAAGGTTATACTTAATTAGTAGTCTCTATAGTAAAGTAAATAAAGCAAGAGTCTAATCTATAATCCGCGCGAATAATAACCTCGTAGTCTACTATACAATCGGCTTAGTAATATAACAAGCTATACTAGAGTACTATACTTACTATATAAATAGCTAAATAAAGAAGTAGATTGTTCTAGATTTCAATTATAGGAAAAGGGCTAGATTAAAAGATAAGTATATCTTATTAGGATCTTACGAGCCTAAGTAACTACCGTTACGTAAGTGTAAAGTTAGGTAACTAAGAGGTCGGGTTTATACTCGGTAGAGAGGGTACGTAGTAGTAATAAAGTATTAAAGTAGAGGTTTAGTATTATTATATACTAAGTAGTTACTATAAATAATAAGTTAAATATAAGAATATAGAAGTAATCTTATCTTCCTATATACTAAGGAGATTCGTACTATAGTTATAGTAATTAGTATATCTTAGTTAAAACTAAGATCGAGAGCTTAGGTTTAGTCTAAGACTAAGACTAAGTCTTCTAGCTAGCTTATATTAAGTTACGTAATACTAGCGCTTCCTATTATATCTATCTAACTCTAGTCGCTTACTAGCTAATAGCTATCGCTTAGCTATAGTTTAATCCGGGGCTTAGTTTAGATTGTAATACTATCCCCCTTCTAGCTTAGCTTCGTCCCGGAAGCTTAATAAGTATCTATCTCCTATCTTTTATTTCGTTATCTGCTTTCTAATATATCTTCTTTAAAGTCTCTTAGCCGAAAACAACTCGCTCTAGAAATTGTATCGGATAGAATCGAAATAGCTCTATATACTCGTTATCGTAACGCTCGGCTAAAGAAGAATAAACTTAAACTAAAATGTATTCTAGGTCCTCGTTTAGGAAAATACTTAGAGTATATAAGAAAGAGCTATATCGACTATAATATTACTATTTCCCATCCTAAATAGGAGAAGCTACGCGATACGCGAGATAAATTACGAAAGGGAATTAAGAAAATTAAGGAGGAGGAAGTAGAATTAATATAGAAGTTAGCCGCTCGTTAGGCTAAGAAGATCTAGCTATAGAAACAGTTACGTCTATCGAAGCGTCGTATAGAAGAGGCTATCGTATAAGAGCTAGAGGATCTTAAGGCCGCAGAGGCTATTAAGGTAGAGTTCCTACCTCCTAATAATACCGTCGATTTCGAGGGTTTAGAGATAATAGAGAATCCCTTTCCTTTATTCGATATTATCGAAATACTACCTACGAACTAGGATTATATACTTACTAGAGTTAATCCGGTCGGGAGTTAGTAGCGCGTATTATTACGAAGGCGGTTCTAGAGTTTTATAATAGTTAGTATAGTTAGAGGTCCTATTATAGCCTAGTCGGTAAGTACCTTAACCTAATTTTGTCGCTACTTTGTATTCTAATTATTTCTTACTCTAGTCTTTCTTTTCTTAAGCTATACTATAAATTTTGCGTAGCTCTAGATATCGGGTCGAGTATAATTAATATCCTTCTTATCCTATCCTTTAATTACGTTAATAGAGAGGTTTTCGTTTTCTAGTTTATAGAATTCCTAGAGATATACTAGGTAGTATATTAGATTTTCTATTAGTTCCTAAGTATTATCCGAGTCTAGGTAGTTTTTCTATTTAATAAGGTAGCTATAGCTATTCTAGTAGTATATTTTTTCGAGGTCGTACTAGGTATTGTCTATTATTTCTTTTTATTCCTTGCCAATAGGATGCGGAGGGGGCAAGTTGACCCCACCCCGAAAGAGGAAAGGTGAGCGTCGCGCACGGTGCATATAAAGTAGCCCCCAACCAGTAGCCCCCATGTTGTGCATACAATAAACAACTCCCGTAATAACGCGTCGAAACTACTCAAACACTTACGTATATAGCTTCTCGTAGTGTTCTATCACGGTAGAAATATCTTAAGTGATTTCCCGAATTATTGCATCTCGAAACTTAGGCTCGAGGCTTTACTCGGAATGGCTACAGCACCCCACTACACGCCCGGCGGACTTCCAATAACACTCAACACTCGTAGTGATAACCGAAGCGACAATACTACAGATGACAGAAGTAACGAGCAGCCAGGGCAGAGGATTACAATCGAGAACGCCGATGAACATCTTCACTGGCTTCCAGAATACAGCGTGATCGTTTGCAGTGTGCATAAATATGCGATACGGAATGTTGCTACACATCTCCGTGATTCACACTGTGGGACCAAGAAGCAGCGACAAGCCGTCGTAGATGCTTACTCAAAATTCGTTATATGCGACCCGAAAAATGTGCCACTCCCGTCACCGCTAAGATCACCGCTAAGCATTCTTGGCAAGCCGTTGCTTGCATTTATTTGCGAGGAACCAGAATGTGAGCGTATCTCGATCAGCCGGGATGAGATGCGCAAACACTGTAACAGAACACACGATTGGAAGTCATCGAAAGAGGACCGAGAGCACTGGCACCGCGTTTGGGCTCAGACGTTCTTCAAATCCGCCGGGCTACAGAAATACTTCACTGTCGATCACACTGAACAGGAGCAAGATGGATGTAGCGGGGACGAGGAGGAGGCGAGTATAGGACAGATTACTGCGGGGACAGGCGAAATGCGACAGTCGGCGCTAGATGAGATCGATTTGTCCGGTGTATACGGGGAGTGGGATGCGGCCGTCGACAGGCATCAAGAGACGCTCGAGGTTGCAGACGCAGAGGTTGCGAAGACGGACCACACGCTCTGGTTCAAGAGGACGCAGTGGGCAGAGCATCTAGCTGGATGCAATCTCAAGCACTTAAGTCGAGCGAGCCGACTGCCGGATCGGGAGGAACAAGTGCTTCAAAAAGTAGTGGAGCTGAACAGCAGTCTCATCGAACGATGTGTCGGTGGGCTTTCGACTCTCGATCACGAAACCCGTCGATGGCTTCGAAGCGCAAAGCAAGCAGAAGCAGACGTGAGGCCGTTAGCAAGATTACAGAATAGCGACAGTCAGCAAAGATACGCATTGTATACTGCTCGGCTGGTCTGCTACTGTCTACGGGTGTTGCAAGATAGCGAGAGCGAGGCGACTGAAATAATCCCAGACGAGCAGACGGAAAGCGACGAAGACAGTAACGCAACTATCAGTGACGGCGGGAGTGAATCAAGCGAAGGCGAGACGTACAACAGAGAGGCTGAGGCCGTCACCGACGTTTTCAAAGATGCCCGCAGATTGTTTCCGTGGCATGGTAGGCAGAAGGAGCTAGCGAGAAATTTGCAAAAATCCGTACAAGAATGCTGGGAGACAACAGATCAGATGAAGGCTCTATCCGACTTCTACGAGTCTCTCATCTTTCAAGGAGTGCGTGGAGATGTGTTCAAGAGTGCGATTCTGCATTTTCTAGCCGTACTCGGGATCGACGAAGAGATCAACCGGCTACGTCAAGCGAACGACTTTTCATACATGCTAGCAGGCGTCGTGTATTGTGTGCGCGTGTTAGCTGTCGAAATCATCTTACCGTCTACGGAAAGGGAAGATCAGAACGAGGAAGACGACAGGCGTTTTAGACAGGTGCGAGGAGAATATCTCGCCGACGGCTCGTATAGTGTGATGAGTAAGATGCTGAGTATGCTCGCTTACGGCAAGCACTTGGCAATGAATCACGGCAACTCTGGTGCGGTCTCGTGGTCCGAAGATCGGCTGATACTATCTTATCGAGGAAAGCCGATCGCACTTTCTCGATTCAAGAGTATGGTACAAGGAGCAATTGCGGAAGCGGAAGACATGCTATGGAAAGATCTCTTATGCACGGGGCTGGACGATCGATTCGAAATTCCGCTCGACGAGCTACGAGACGATGTGACATGGACGAAGAGAGGTGTATCGTTCATCGACAATACTCACAACGGACTACGGGAGAAGCGGAAGTGGACACTAAAACGTATACTTTCCGATAAGGACGGTAGCAAGATGCGAAATCAGAGGTCTTGGGCGATGCCGCACGTACGAAGGTATCTGAGGAAGGTAGATCGCTTCCGCGAGCTGCTATTGCTCTGTATGCACTTGACCGGAGGGCAGCCGGCGAGGGGTACGGAAATGACGACACTACGATTCAAGAATGGTTATTTGCAAGACCGCAACATCTTCGTGATGCACGGACAGATGGTCTTCGTTACACGCTATCACAAGTCGCAGTCGCAAATGGACAAGCCGAAGGTCATCCCGCGCTTCTTGCCGTGGCGAGTCGGTCAGGTATTGGCGGTATATCTGGCATACTTGCAACCGGTGCAAGAGTATCTCTCGGTACAGGTGAAAGGTAGCGGATGGAGTGATTACATCTGGGCTAACGAACAGGGACCGTGGGAGACGGATCGGTTGACACGGATCATGATTCGAGAATCGCAGAAACGACTCGGGACGCGACTGACGACACACGATTACCGACACGTAGCGATCAGCATTGGTCGCGAGGTTATAGGTGAGCAATTCGCTCGAGGATACACCGAAGAGACGACCGAAGTCGAAGAGGCAGAAGTCGAAGACGATGATGCACTCGAGATGTCTGCTGGTAGAGGAGCGGAGATAGGAGTGAACCGCTACGGAGTGTCCGTCGACATTGTGAAGCATCTCAGCAGTCGCTCGATCGACACTTTCAGGCCGCTCAGCCGACAGTGGCACGAGTTCTTAGAGCTAGCTAGCTACGGCAGGAAGGGTCAGAAGAGAGGGGTCGACGCGAGGAGGATGAGCGTGAGTGTAGAGGGACAGGAGCTAGAGAGAGAAAGAAAGATGGAGATGATGAGGAGGAATAATGGAATCAGAGGTTGGGGGGCAATGACGCGGGATCTTAGAGGTCAGCAGAATCCGTCCGACGACGGGAAGTCAGGAGGTAGGGCGTCCGCTGGGTCGGACAGTAGATGGTGGTTCGGAGGAGGGAGTCAGGACGATCAAGGGTGGTTAACACCGGCTGTTGGCATCGATCTCACGTCGAGCGCAAGGAGCTCAGGAAGTACCGCACAGTCAGCTTCGGCAGTGTTGACTGAATTGCAGACCGGATCGTCGCAAGGACTAGGGATTAGATGGCAGGAGACGCCGCATTCACATCAGGCGCAGCTTCGTCAAACCGATCACACTCCGCTTCGGCAGCAGCAGCAGCAGTGGCAACGACAGACCCCGTACATGTCTGCCGGACGGGGACTAACGACACCGCCGACGATAGCTCGGCTCGAGGCGTCACCGCTGCTATACAGGTCGACAGCGCTATTATCGAGCCGGGAGATACAGGGCGGTCGTGCCGTAGGCGAAGAGGAGATCAAGAAGGCTATGCGGAAGGTCTTAGGATGCGAGGAGGTCGCGTTCCGGTCTGAAGAATAAAGGGAGGCTCTCCAAGTGATAGTGTCTGGCGAGCAGAGGACTCCGCTAGTGGTCGTACTACCGACAGGCGGAGGAAAGAGCTTGCTGTTCATGGCACCGGCTTGTCTGGACGACCCCGGCGTGACGATTGTCGTAGTGCCGTATCGCGCGCTGGTGAACAACTTGGTGATGACAGCGAGGACGGCACGGATCGATTGCATCGAGTACAAACCCGGAGAGCAGAACCCGGCAGCGCTGGTTTTCGTAAGCGCAGACTTTGTTGCAGAAGGCCAGTTTCTCAGCTACGCACAACTACTGAGTGCAAAGGGCATTCTCCGGAGAGTGTTCGTAGATGAGAGTCATCTGACGTTTACGGCGAGCGACTGGAGGCCGAAACTTGCAGAAGTCAGAGCAGTACGAGGCTTGAAAGTGCCGACGATCATGCTCACAGCTACGCTTCCGGTGCTGTTGGAGTTCGAGCTAGAAGCGAGTATGGCTGCACAGATGGCACAGTACATCCGGGCAGTGACGACACGAGTCAAGACGAGGTACATGGTTGAACGGTGCAAACCGGGCACGCTTGAAGAAGGCGCTATAAAACTTTGCAGACGGATGAAAAAGCATCTCGGACTACGAAAGGGGGTGGTGTACAGTCGAAGCAGGACTCAATGCGAAGGTCTAGCAAAGGAGCTAAAGTGTGCTTACTATCACGCCGGGGCGGTAGACAACGAAGAAAGGCTACAGTCGTGGCTAGAGAAAGGCGGGCTGATTGTAGCAACGTCAGCGTTGGGAACGGGCGTCGACTTCCCGGGCATCGTCTTTATTCTGCACGTGGATTTACCGTACAGTATGATAGACTTTGCGCAAGAGTCGGGACGGGCTGGACGAGCAGGAGAGGATGTCGACTCGATCATTATGGTTGAAGAAGGGAAGGTGGAGAGGGTTTTATCGTCTCACAAGGGAGGGCTGGATGAGAAGATGATATGTGAGTTTATCACGACAAAGGAGTGCAGAAGGCGGGTGATGAGTTTGTATCTTGACAACAAGGAGATCGAATGCGGAAGCGATACGGACATGGCAAAATGCGACGGGTGCGGTGAAGGGCTGACAGCTCTCGAGAGGAGCTACGTTCGGGCAGCGACGGAGCGTCAACTAGTAGAAGAAACGCTAGATGAGCTCTCGGACGGTTGTGTGGTATGTTTTGTCGAGTCTGCAGACGAGCCGGACATCGATTGGCAGCACGAGAAAGAACAGTGTCCGCAGCAGGAGCGACAGCAACAGCAAGACAGCAACGACGAGCAAGGGAGGAGAGAGAATGGAGCAGAGATTGAAAAGTTCCGAGAGTCAATTAGGTTTGAGGCTCGCAGTCATAGCTGCTTCAAATGCGGACTAAGTCAAAAGCTGTGTAGGACGGGACAGGACAGCAAGGAAACATGTCAATGGCCGAACGTGATGGCATCGATGGTCAGGAGAACGATGTCGGTCAGGAGGGGAGCAGCGATCTTGAACAAGGTTGGGTTTCGAGGAAATGATGGTGACTGGGGCGAATATGCACGATGGCTGGGATTGAGACACGAGAGACGGGTTTGGGGAGAGCTAATGAGTAACGCAATGGCTTTGATAATCGAACTCATCGTATGGATCCGGGAACGGCGTACAGCAGATTATCGAAAGCAAGACGGAGAGATGGAGGCAGACAGAGTAAGACAAGAGAGGGAAGCGGAAGCAAAATCAAGGCGATTCATGGCAACGCTACGTAGTTAGGAAGGGGTCTGTCTAGTATGCAAGGCGGTAACAAGGCGGGAGGTAAAAGATCATTCGTTCGAAGATTGTGTAAGAGATGAATTTTTGACGGAGATGATGAAGAGAGGAGCAGATCAGATGGAAAGGATGAAGGAGCCGAGATGCGAGCAAGGGAGGTGTTGGGTTGGATGGCAAGGATGCGATAGGAAGGGTTCCGGGACAGATGTGGTCTGTCGGTAGAGCCGATTGGCAGGGAACGTTGCAATAGCATTATTATATATAGGGTCAAGAGCAACGGAGGCGCAGGCTTGGGTAGGAGAAGACGCGGATTTTGTGGAAGGGGCAGAGCGAGACGGACAGAAGGCACTGGAAAGGTTCTTCAAAAATAGGGTCGATTGGAGTGGGATTGAAAGCAATAGATTGTGTGAGCTGATTCGGCTGTTCGAATGAGAGAAAGTAGGGAGAGTCAAGTATAGAAGGAAAAATGTAGAATGAACTTACGTCGAGGATAGTTCTTTTCTCTTCTCAGGCGGCCGATTAAAGCTAAGGCAGAGGGCGACAGGGCTAGGGTGGGAAGAGGTTAAGGATGTGGTGTCAAGGTGGATATCAGGGACCGCATGGTGTCACACTCGCCGAAGGTGCAGAAGGGGAGGGAGGTAGGTAGAGCGGAGATCAAGATCGGCGTGCTCTCCGTTGAAGATGCGGACAAGCGTTAGTAGAGACAAGGTCGTGACGAATCATAGTGGCAAGGCTAGAAGGCTAGAAGGAAGTAGTTGTTTTCTGCGGACAGCCGTTAGCGCGGGCAATGAGTATAAGGAATAGTTGAGGTTGAGAGAAGCAGGGTCTGGAAGGCGTTCCGGGGTATAGGGAAAGGTGGCGGAGATAGAGGGCTCAGCAGGGGTGAAGGTAGGGAGGAAAAGTGACAGGTCGCGAGGGACGGGTGCTGCCGTTAGAGCGACATGAAAGGGAGCGAAGAGGAAGGCAAGGAGGAGGAAGACAGGGCGTAGGTAGGGTTCAAAAGTGGCGCGGAGGCAGCGGGAGGCAGTCGATGGCCGTGGTGCTGACAATGCAGGACGAGCGTTAGCGTAGTGGCAGAAGATTGAGAGGAGGCAGGTGATCGGCAAAGTAGACGCAGAGGAAGGACAAGGCTGTAAGCGGCAGACTGGTCTGTGCGTAGATCAGCGGAAGGACAGAGAAACACACAGGCAGGTGAAAGGGTTGCAGGCGGGTAGCAGGAAAGATGAAAAGATCGAAAGAGCGAAGGACGGGAAAGAAGGCGGAATAGGAACGAAAAGGACGACGGGAGGGTAGAATAAAGATTGGGGTTTTGATGAGAACATAGAAGGTAGGGGAGAGAGGGAGCGAGAGTAGAGGAAGGAAACGAGAGACGAGAGGTCAGGAAGAGAAATCGAAGCAAAGTAAAACGAAGTGAAGTGAAGTGAAGTGAAGTGAAGTGAAGTGAAGTGAAGTGAAAGGAAAGTTCAGGGCAAGCAGGCATATAGTAGAGGGAGGAACGGAGCTGAGTCCGGGGCAGAGGGAAGTCGAGCTAGGTGCGAGCGAGGGTAAAGGGAGAGGCGAACAGGCAGAGAGGAGGGGCGGGCGGCGGGGACCGCATGGTGTCACATTCGCCGAAGGTGGCTTTTATGTAGCGTCGAGAGGTTGTAGTCAGGATAAGGCAATCCAAGAATGTCGAATCCAGCGCGTACGTATTGGATTCAGCCCGCATACAAATTTCGTTAGGGTTACGCCAGCAGAGGGCCCATTGGATTCAGGCCCGTTGGATTCATTTGGAGTAGCACCGATTCCGCCCAAATTTAAATATGTTGTAGTTCACATCAATGCGAGTAAGTTTTGTGTTGCAAGCGCCGTCGTAAGTAGTATAATCGTTAAGTTATCGTCGTCGGAATCGAGGTAAACACAGTCGCAAAGCGCAGGGATTAGTCGAGCGTGCCAATAAGAAGCATCACACCACCCGAGGCGCAGCAGTGGAGATTAGTATTGTTACAGACAGACGATTTCCCCAAGGACAGGATGAACGACACGAAAATATATATGCCAGAGAGAAGGACGTTAAAGGGGAGCGCAAATAATCATCATCCGTTCGTTTAATACCCGCAATCAGCAAAGCGACAAAAATCGTACATACGCCGCGCCCAGAGCGAAAAAAAAATGGCAAGTAGCCATTTTCAGCATTTGACCGAGTGGGAGGTGATCGTATGCAAGGAATGTAAATATGCGGTATGGCCGAGGCAAGTAGTGGGTCATTTGACAAATAGGCAGCATAGGATGCCCAGAAAGCAGGCCATAGGAATATCGGACGAGATCGAGCAGTGGCATGGTATCGCGCAATTTCCCGGTGAATTTGAGATACCCCAATATGTCGAAGAAGCCGTGGAAGGTTTGTCCGTGTACACGGACGGCATGAAATGCGAGATGGACAGAGGCCAATGTGCGTACGTTTGCCGCAACATGGATGTCATCAAAGAACATTGGCGGAAGACGCATGGATGTTCGGTCGGTCAAAAGCGAGGCGGGTCAGGCATGTTGAAGAAAGAAGACATCGACCGTCAAATATTACAGAGTTGCCGACAGGTACGATGCCAGCGATTTTTCGTACAAAAAGAGCATTCGCAGTATTTCGAAGTGCGATCCAGAGTCGTGACCGAAGGAACGAGGGCCCGACAAAGTGCCGAAGAAGAGATATGGTCACAAGCATGGGTACAAGCATCCCAGCATTACGACGACATCCGGGCCGAAGAGATAATCCGACCAGGGGAGACGGACGAGGTCAATCCGTGGTTAAGACGTACAGGATGGATTCCGTACATGGAGGGTTGTGACCGCAAGGACATTTTGCGATGTGTACGAGAGCCCACCGTCGACGAAGAGATAGCCGAAGGCGAAAACGAAGCGAACGACAACGAGCGAGCAGCGGCAGCGATTTGGGAGGCGACAGGCGAGTTAGCATCGGCCAGCCAGGACGCGGTATCCCGTAGCGGAGTCATGTTACGGTTCGAGGCGATCCGCACGGAAGCGCACCAGAACGTTTACCGTCCGTTGGAACCATATCAAAATCGGGACGAAATCAAAAGGCAAGGTCGGTATTGGCAGCAGATCGTGACGTTTTTCGTACGCACGAGACGAGCCCATTCGTGGAAGAGCCCGCCGTACAGGTTCAATCGCAGGCAGGACCGGGCGTTTGAGCGGATGATGGTAGTGGCAAGATCGACGGTGAAGGAAGCAGACGAACCGAGTGACACCGAGAGCGACAGTACGGACACTGATAGCGAAGCAGAATGCGAGGAGGGCAAAACAGTAATGACCGAGATGCAGCAGGCGTGTTTGTCGTTTTGCATCGAGTTGTTGAACCAGACGATTCACAATCGCGAGTACGACATGGCGTTGGTTTGCGGGTTGGCAGCGTTGGGTGTCAACCCGAGCGGTCGAGGGTTTCGAGGTGCCGATACGTATCCATCGATTTTGTCGGCGGTGATCAAGGTAGCCCATTTCATGATCGTGCAGCAAGCCGAACGATTAACGCAGCCAACAGCAGACGAGTGCAATGAATTCAGCGCGGGTCGCAGCCCGTGTGAGTTCGAAGACAGCGGATACGAGAGTGAAGGGACGCAAACCGATAGAGGCGAAGGCAAACGGAAAATCGGCAAGAGCAGTTTTGAATGGGTGCGGAAGATGATGGACGGATTTATGGTACGAGGGTGCGGCAGCCCGATGCAGTGGATGTTGGATTTACGGGGTTATGGGATGAAGATCGATTTCAACACGACATCGGCGGGTCACGTCAATTGGCGAGACGGCGACACGTTGGAATACAAAGCGGTGAAGTTCAACATGGCAGAGTTCCGCGGCATGGTCGGGGGGTTGCACCGAGCCACCCGTCGAGCATTGTTGGAAGATTTGATGTTTGCGGCCGATGAAGGAGGCATCCCGACCGTGCCGTGGCAGCATTTGTACGACGATCCAAGCAACGACGAGGCAGGTTGGAGTTTCATCCGCGATCAACGGTCCCGGTTGCCAGTCGACGGGCAGAGTTGGTTGCACGAGAGGATCGGAAGTCGGCCGCATTTACGCCAGCGGTTCATTCGAGCAGGGACGGCGAGTGGGATCGATCGTGAACGGATGCGGGATTGGTTACGGCAGGTTGCAGCATTCCGCGGCAAGTTGTTAGTATTGATGCATATGACGGGAGGCCAGCCGGCGCGTGGCCCAGAAATATTAAGCGTCCGGCACCGCAACACCGTTCAAGGTGGCCATCGCAATTTGTTCATCGAAGACGGGATGGTGGTGTTTGTGACCAGATATCATAAAGGCTACGAGGTCAAAGGTGACGTCAAGATCATCCATCGATATTTGCCGCGAGAGGTAGGCGAGTTGGTGGTGTGGTATTTGTGGTTGGTTTTGCCGTTCGTCCAGCGGATGCAAGCGATGGTGTGGCAGCAGGAAACAATATCCGATCATTTGTGGCCGGCGGACGCGGACGGTCGAAAATGGACGACGGAACGTATGAAGCACGAGTTGCAGCGGGTGAGCGAGGCAGGTTTAGGCCAGTCGATCAACGTAGCAGGATACCGCCAGATCGCCATTGCGATCAGCCGGCGATGGATCCGAAAGGGGGTGGCGGGCACAACAGACGAGCACCACGACGACGGCGATTGGTTGTAGCGGACGAGCAGGCAACGCATTTCCCACACGTCGCCGGAGCCGTATACGCAAGAGATACGCAGGAGTTGGCAGGTGCGACAGCAAGCCGACGGCAGCAGTTTCGAGCAATCAGTGTGGATTGGCATCGTTTTTTGGGGTTCCAGTCGACCGAGCAGGCGAAGAAGGAAGGGTTGAAGCGTAAGCATTGCCCGTTCGAAGATGAAGCCGGAGAGGCGAGGACGGAACGACAAGTAGCATTACGGCGCATGGATGCCGTAGCCGAGTTACAGTGGATGATGCGTAAGAAAGTGACGATGCGTAGCGTACAGGGCGACGCAATGCATGCGATCCAGCAAGGCGAGAGCCCGATCGTGGTGGTGATGCCGACGGGATCGGGCAAGAGCGTGTTATTTATGTTACCGGCGTTCGTGCAAGTAGGAGGGGTGACAATCGTGGTCGTGCCGTTAAAAGCGTTGCGTGCAGATATGGTGGTTCGGTGCCGCGAGGTGAACATCCGTTGCGCGGTGTGGGAACACGGACACGCGGTAGACGGGGCATCGATCGTGTTGGTGACACCAGAGAAGGCAGTATCGCCGGCATTTGGTACGTTCATCAGTCGCGTGAGACAGACGCAACGATTAGATCGAGTCGTTATCGATGAGTGCCATGTCATTGTGAACGACAGATGGGATTTCCGACAAGAGTTGCAACAGTTAGGCAAATTGGCGTTTGCAGAGACGCAGATGTTGTTATTGACGGCGACATTACCGCCGACCGAAGAGCAGACGTTGTTCGACAGGATGTATTGGCGGCGAGCGGAAGTGCGATTGATACGTGCATCGACAGTGCGGAAAAACATCGAGTATAGCGTTGTCGACGGACCAGCAGAAATGTCAAAACAGATAGAGTGTTTGGCCGAGTTAGTGGGGAGCACGTTACGGGACGAGACCCAGCCGGATGGCAAGGTGGTCGTGATGTGTGAGAGCAAGCCCGAAATCAGTGCGATCGTCGAAGCCGGATTATTCCCATGCGAGCCATTTCACGCAGACACGACAGAGGAGAGGAAAGAAGAGGTGTTAGAGGAGTTCCGGACAGGACGGATCCAGGTGGTCGTTGCGAGTGGGTCGTTCAATATGGGGATCGACATCGCAGGCATTCGGTTGATCGTGCATATGGACGAGCCGCGCAACATGAGGGATTACGGTCAAGGTAGCGGAAGGGAAGGTAGGGATGGATCGGTGAGCCGTGCGATCATCATCCGAGGTGGTTTAGGATTAGGAGACGACAGGGTGAAGCGGTACGTCGATCGCGAGCGCCGACAGTGTGAAGGATCGACATCGACGGATATTTGGACGGCGACCGCACACGGCAGCGTTGCAGAGCAGACGAGTCGTGGTGCGATTGGTGTCAAGAACAGGGCAAAAGTCAGCGACCGGGATCGTATGAAGCGGTGCAAACAGTAGTAGAGGCAGGGGCAATAGATGAGGAAGAGAGACGTATTAGGAGGGAGGTAGCAGAGCAGGCACGACAAAGATCAGTGCCGCAGGCCCGGCGTATTGGGCAAGTGCAAAGGCAAGCGACATGGCATGAGGAATTGTTGCAGCGATTAGAAAGATGGAAAGGGATTTGTGTGATGTGTCGAAGCCGAAATCAGACGAGTACACATAGCATCAGTCGATGCAGGCAAGAACACAGTCAGCAGGCAGAGGAGGAGCGTCGTGAGATGCAGAGATGGATCAGGTACGCAGCGAACGTGGTTTGTTACAAGTGCGGCGTACCGAAGGTCGTATGTCAGCGATGGAGCGCAGACGGACGAGTGCCAGCAGGAGAGCAGAGGGATTGCCAGTATTTCGGAGTATTGATAGGGGTCGTGGTTGGCATTAAGCATGGATACCCAGGAGTATGGGAAGAATGGCAGAGGCGAATGGTGCGGCGCGGAGCAAACATCGAGCAAGTAGAAGGGACGATGAAGGTTTTAGGATCGGAGGTGGTAGGACGGGAGGGTGGTAGCGAGTTAGTACATGCATTCATATGGTTGGCAGGCAGGGTAGAGGAGGGATAAAGATAGTATAGAGATTATGGAAACAACAAGAAGACAGGTGGATAGTGAAGTTATCGAGTGTCAGTATTAGGATCGAGATAAAAGAAATAAAAGAAATAAAAGAAAGTAGGGAAACCGATTTAATTCGGATTCAACGTATTAGTATAACGTTAACCAATATTAAGTAATAGGAGGCAAGAAAGATATAGATTAAAAATTAATTAATTGAATTGAAAGCGAGTATAGATTTATAGTTTAGTAAGTTAGTTAAGAGGTATATATAAGGTATAGAATAGTAGAAGTAAGATTAGGAATAAAAAGAGAGTAAAGTAGAAGATAATATAATACCTTTGAGCGTGAGACATAGGTGTTAATGAGCCTTGATGAGGATTTTTGGCTAGTGTTCCCAAATGACTCGATTATGTTGAACTAGCCTGTAACAGTACGACTCTGATCTCGAATGCTGTTCGCATGCACAATACCATGTCTGATCGGAAAGCATTATCCAGTCGAGACCTGGCTCGAAGATATCGTCTCTTGGAGGCCGCTAACGAGCCATTCTCCCTTCTCAGACCTGAATGTACAGACATCGACTCCCCGGGCACATTCGACGCGCTCGGCTCAAGCATTTAGGGTTGGGGTTAGTGTCACGATCAAAGAGGTTCATATTGCTATCGAGTAGATAATAGAGTGACATTAGTTGCGATCACAGTTCATGTCCGAGCCCGATAATGCTGCCGTGCAGTTACAATATTCAGATAGAGAGCCGGCGTATCTCAGTTGATGCCTCCCCCCTAAGCTGGCCCTTTATTTGGGATGAGACTACTGCGACCAATACAACAAGAAACGACGTTCGATTGCTCTGGTTTATCATGACAGCAGCCACTGCTTCTCTTCGCCGACCAGTTCAGTCACGTCGTCGTCATTCATAGCAGCCGTCCCAACGACTTTCCCCAATCCGCAGTCCTCCATACCACCGGTTAGCAGCACCATAAGCATGGTAACAGGGAAATTAGGGATATTGTTTGTCCAAAAATCTTCAGGGACCTTGCTACACAACAGACGAGCAGTACCAGATGGCGTGGCCTCTTCCAGCCATCGGTCCAGTTCGTCAGACCAGTGGTGTGGTAGTTCAAACCATACCTCGAATGGTTCCCCGCGCTGATTCAGCAGTTCCATGTGGAAGATGAGCTTCGTTTCGTTTTTGTGCTCGCCGTGCCTGATGATCCTATTCAATCGAAAAGTGTACCAGTAGCCAACCAGGCCAATTTCAGTGGCAGTGTAGCCATCAATGATCTGACCTGTCAGACGTGCAAGATACCGTGGCGCCCAGGAGTAGGGAGCCGGCAGTCCACGCATACCTTGGAGATGGGCGATCCGAGTGGCATCTTGTGGTCGCGACTTGATGATGTGCAGTATAGCATCCTCGTATTGCCAGCCCGTCTGCCACTGTAAGTTGAGCAATGCGAAAAGACTGCGTGCGTAGTCGATGTCATTCTCTGCGTTCCTGTCCCCGCAGCAAAATGCTACGTCGGCTAATGAAACTCCGCGTGGGTCTGATGGCAGGAGTCGCATAAACTTGAGATGAATCTCGTGCCAGTATCTGTGGTCGAGCTCGCTTTGTCCTTTGCGGGCATCTAGTGCACTTACCATATCATGGAAGTCCAGTGTGCCGGTTTTAGTGACGATATGTGCTTTCTTCGCAAGTTTGATCTCCTGATACGTCCACATGCGGGTCAGCCACCGGCCACAGCTAAGCAAGGCAGCTACTGCGCAGAGATCAGTTGAGTCCAACTGTAGTGTCAAAGAGTCCAGGATAATGACCGAGTCCGCATTTTTGTAAACATGGATCAAGCTGTTGACGACGTTTGTCTTCAGCTCTCGCAGCATCTTAACATCATGCTCGGTCCCACGGATCTGTGGTACCGCAAGCAGGTCAAGCCAGAACCACTCGTGGCCGGACGAAGCCACAGCTGCGGAGACTATGCGATTGAAGTGAGCATAGTTGATGCCTCTATCGTCATGCGCAATCTTCTCATCGTTGAGTTCAAGACCCATCGTCTCGGCCCACACGTGCGAGATAGCGGCGTATCCGGAGCTGCGAACGGTAAACTGGCCATATCGATTGACGCATACAGCCATACCGGCCCCAGCTGCTTGTCGGAGCAGAGCCCAAGGACACCTGACAAAAAAAGACGATCCAATAGCATCGAAGTTGAGCTTTGCAATACCCGGCAGCCATTCCTTGCGCACCGTCTTCGAGACGAGAGCGAAAGGAGACACCGTGACCGCGCCAATGTCAACGAGGCCAACCATCGCGGCTTTCAAAGCGAATGTCTTCAAGTGCTGAGTCCCTTTCGGAGGGGGACGAGACTCGGGGCCATGAGGTGAGAGCTTCCGTTCCTTGATGTCCGGAAGTAGTTTGAATAGTGCCTCCACGTGGGAGGGGTGCCAATGCTTGAATTCATGGCCAGAGCAAATATGTGCTCGGTGGGGACCAATCCAGTTATCGCGCAGAATCTGGTGGATTTGAAGGCAGCGCTGGCGAAACTCTGCCTTGGTCTCTGACATGTTGCGCTACTTTATCTCTTGAACTCTTATCGTGGGGCGAGTAGTGTCACCATGCGCTCTGTTGACGACCTGTCTTGCCACAGGGCTGGGTTTAATCATGGCATCTCGAATGAATTGCAGTGATACTGTCCAGATAAACATCTTGACAGACCTGAAGGTAGGAGAAAGAGTCACTGCCCTACGCAAGCCACCAGCTGCGGGGACAAGGGGGTGGATACTCGTGGTGATTCCGGTGTGACCTTGCACAAGCACGTCGAGATGTGGAGGCTTAGACCGCCCGAATTCTACTCTAGTATTCTGCGGGGAATCGCGTCGCGATTTCAGAATTTCGCCTCCTGAGGACAAGATGCCCTGCGTGAACGCGTCGCGATTTCAACCTGAAGCCAGCTGCATGCATGTTGTGAAGCTGAAACGCGTCGCGATGCAACCCTAGTAGAAATACGTCGCGGAGTCTGCTCGGTGTGTGATAGGAGTGCAGGTAGTCACACGTTCGCTTCCATCGCTTGTCTTGACATTCTGCCGCGTCCACCACGAAATGAGCCCGAATGGCTCTGTGGTAGATCCATGATCAGTAGAGTGGACTCTATCGTACTCGCGCGCCCCTCTCAAGCCGCTGGTTACCAGCCAGATATCTTCAGTGGAGCAGGTAGATCCGTTGTCAGTGTTCCCAGGTCACCGTTCTGAGGGAAGCAGAGAGGTGAGAGCATTCTCCTGCATGAAGCCAAAAATCGTCTCGGCCCCGTTGAGAGGTCATGCGTGGGGATAATGCATCTCAATGTAAGTGGCGTAGGCGGACCCCGCAACTATCATGCACATTGACTGTGTTGAAAGTCTAGGGCGACGAGTCAGAAGCGAATGTCTTGTCGCGTCTCCTACATCTCAACACGTTGGGCATGCATACTTGTTAGCGCCCGTGGAACCGCTCGTTCAAACAAACACTCCTATACGAGTACAAATCTGCCGATAAGCCACCTCTCAGGCTGAGAGACTCACCATTAAGCATGAATCCGTCATCTTTACACTCCAGCTATAGCCGCTACAAAGCCGACACGGACACCGTGACGGAATGGCTACTTACGACATCTACAAAGTGCGGGTTCCAAAGACCCGAATCTATCGACGAAAGTCCAGGTGTTGGACCCAAGACCTCTCGATTGAAAGGTAAGGCTAGGAAACTTGCCAGAGCCTCTGGCGCAGTGCCGAGCAACACAAGCACCCCAGCCGTTCGACACTATCGCATCAAGTCCCATGAGCTCGTGATTATGGCTCAGTCTATTGCGAAAACGAAGAAGCCGCGGATTCAAGTGCCAAAATCCTTCTTCAGAGCACTTACGCGCGCGATCGGTATACGGAAAGATCACCAATCCTTCCATGATTTGCACAAAAATGGACAAGGAAATGCAACGTCAGACTACGGCCATGCTCACTTCATCCATATTCTGGAGAATGTGCTCGAGATATTGCGTTCATACGCACCCGAAGCAGAGATTTCGCCGGAGTCTAGGCAGAATGAAGATCACGCAACAGCGTCGCCAACAAACATGTTCCGGAACCTGGTCGTCGAAGATCCTGATGAATCGGAGGACTCGGACACTCCTCACCAGACCTCAAGCGAGATGCCCAAGATTCAAGTTGATGTGGATGGAGGCAACGACTTTAAGAAAGACGAAGCTTTCATTGCGTCAATCCTGCTCTCTCGAGACGTCCACGAAATGCGACTCGCAATCCAACAGATTTGGCGATCGTATCTAAATGGCGACATCGACCTCGTTGCAGCCTCGATCGCAACAAACACTGCGATCGACTTCTGCCGCAAGCTGCAATACGAGTTCGATGAGACTTTTCAACACGAAGAGAAGTTTCATGAGAAGGGTTGCCTTTACTGTGTTTTCTTACAGGAAAGCGAAGCATCATATGAGAACCCAGACGATCGCATGGATTTTTGCTTCCGAACTGCGCGGCCCATCTTGTCTGCTTTTATGCGGGACATAGAGCACGATTCGCCGAACATCATCGTAGCCGCAAACCCAGCACATGTCAATCTTTATAGCGATATGAAAGGTCAGGATCGGCCCTGCAAGCAAGGAGAAGATGAGTTCCACTTCGATTTTCAGCTTGCCATGGGAGTGCTTCCAGAATTCTATGCGTTGATTCTCACGAACTCTTGCCTAACGGCAGAACACGAGATGGTGAACGCAGTACGACATGTGGCTTTGAAGAAGGAGCGACCGTATTGGACCACATTTGCGATCCAACTTCTCATAGATATTCGACATATTCTTGGAGAAAGCGTTCGTCGGGGCTTCGAAGATCTTCGTCAAGGTGGGCGCATCATTGTGTCCAACATAAGACGAGTTCTAAGATTTCATCGCCAGGCGAAGATTGCGAACTTCGCACCCCATGATACCAGCCTGCAGCAAGTGGTGGATCTTGTGGAGTCCTTTGTTGAGGAAGACTACATACGCAAAATCCTCGGTCGAGAGGAACGGGCGGTAGATCCGAGTGTCGTAGCACATATTCCAGACTTTTATCTTCTGGAGCGAGACCCTCTGTGGTGTGGGTTGCTGCTCTACAAATTTCGAATGTCGGCACATGAGGGCGCAATTATCAATGCCAACTCTTGGAAATCTATCATGGCGGCATCGCATCTTTACAACAGCCTTCGACAAGGGAAAATGCTCCGTAACACGTGGGATGATATGGAGAGCATCATATCGATGCATGGTGTAGAGAACTTGTTCATCGGATCTCTTCCAACCACGTTCATTGATTGTTTCAAACGCTGTGTCATTGCTTGTGGACTCTCGGCAAGCGTCTTTGCCCGAAATCCTCGTTCACGAGATTCAAGGATCACCACTGGTAAACAGA
This sequence comes from Epicoccum sp. F181, assembly GCA_037042865.1. Taxonomy (NCBI): domain Eukaryota; kingdom Fungi; phylum Ascomycota; class Dothideomycetes; order Pleosporales; family Didymellaceae; genus Epicoccum; species Epicoccum sp. F181. Next base: position 686,971 of record JAJSLS010000020.1, read on the forward strand.
GGAAGCTGGACACGCTGGCGCCCGTGTCATGGACTTTCAAGAAACGCTTCTGCGATTTTGACGGCCGGACAGATCTCAGTCCGGTAAATGTGTTGACCTCTTTGCACAAGTCACTTTTGATGGATGGTGTTAAGTTCGAAAAATCGCTCTCAAAGGCCTCAGTAGACAACATCCTGCGTCTACTTTGCTTCCAGATCCACGTGGAAACTTTCGAGGTGACCTTCAACCACTTCGAGATGCACATCACCTGCTGGAAACTGCTACAGCAGCTATATCACAGTCTCCGCAGCAGTCCATCCGAGTGGCCCGGCGAGCTGCATCAAGATGACAGACAACTACCTGCCGTTGTACCATGGTTGCTCAGTGAAGCAGCAGAGCACGAGAGGATGGCGGCTGCTCTTGGCACCGGCGTGTGTTCTGAGGTGTTACCCAACCTAGCTACAGCTGCGAAGATCTTCGAGGAAATTGGTCTTTGCAGTGCGTGAATCAATACAAGAATTTTTACACCGTGTATGCATTCTTGGACATAACGTCTGTTTTACTCTAACTTAGTATTACGCAGGGTGGTCAATGCACAACCGATCTTAGCCCGCAGCCAAGGATTGGATTGGTCAACTACGTAAGCGCCCTCGAGGACTAGAAGAGGTGCCCGGACACGTAGAGCGTAGTGTGAGCGGAGCTCGATGGAATCACATGGTATTTTAGACTTTAGACAATAAAATCAACATTTTTACCCTGCCACCAAGCGTCACTTCGAGAAATAGTATCGCATGTTGAAGTGCCGTGCTACAACATCGCTACCGACTGTCAGTACTCGTCTTGCACGCAATTCGGCCCTGGCCGGTTTTGGACGTACAGATCCCCACGCCTACAACATACCAATTCGTGCTCTCAGGGTTAGGGTTGTTGAACTTCCGCGAAGTCCAAAATGGCATCTGCTGAGTCAGCATTCCTAATGCTGGCAATGCTTCTCTAGTATTTTGCGGGGAATCACGTCGCGATTTCAGAATTTCGCCTCGAGGGCAGAACTTGCCTCGCGTAAACGCGTCGCGATGCAATCCTGGATACCAATACTTCAAAAGGATCGACCTTCAAAAGGATCGACCCAATCTTTCCCCGCTTCAGCTAATCACATTCACACTGGTGCTCCATCCCACCTATGATGTGATGCGCACGTTCGGACTAGTAAGCTTTTGCGCTTCACGAGATGGACAAATCTATTGCTCAAATCTCGAGGCAGTATCTCACCAGATGTGTTGGTGTACATGGGTCATAAGGAGTGCATGATCGTGGTTTGGGCTATTGTATGTCCCGTGAATACGTACCGTGGAGCTTGGCAGATCTGACTCATGAAACGTTCGGCTCGGCGCGTTCCGAGACTTACGCGGCCAAGGTTTGCAGCAAGCACCTTTGTTTACCACTGCCAGTAAACAACTCCTATCATCATGCGGAACCTGTTCCTGGATTGATTGTTTCTTTGCCCATACGAGTGCGACAGTATGTCAGCCGTCAGAGTCTAACATCCATGCTGCATCAAACACTGCAGCTGTCACCTTACGCGCCATATGCCTGCACCATTGTTCGGTCAGCGCATCACAATCAAACACCCTGGGTATGGCGGTAACAACACAATTCTCGTCCTACCCGCATGCGACGGCACTGGCGCAAGCGGGAAAGCGCATTATGCGACGATACACAGCGCATGTGTAATAATCGCCAACAATCGCAAGGATGGCTGGCTCTCATTGACCCGCTCTGGCCAACCACCTGTGAGCGCAAACTCTGAAGGCTTAATATCGGCAGGAGTGTATTTCTTCCATGTCAACTCTGGATCCAACTTGGAACCATACCCTATTGTTCCGAATTTCTGTGCCTGGACCTTTCCACACGATGACTTGCCCTCTTTGTGGCACGAGTCGGCGCAGGGCGCCGTCGCGATCGAGCCGCTTACAGCCACCGAGACTTGCCGACTCACGAAGAAGCGCCTCGCCTGCGAAAACGCGCATATTATCCCGTCCTCGGAAAAGAGTTGGTTTGCAGATAATGAGATGGATCGCTATGGCGAGCTGGGCGGACGTACTGGCCAGGACGTAGCAGACTCGCCTGCAAATTCAATAAGACTGCGACGGGACGTACACCTCTTGTGGGACAGCATGTTCTTCAGCATAGTACCGAAGGAATCTCAGAATGGCGAGACTGCTGAGATAAGATGGTGTGCGCATGGTATGGTTCAGGATGAAGAGTTACATGCAGACTATCACAACCGGCCTACCGAGTCGCTGGCCGGCAGATCCGTCGAGTACCTCTATGCACGCTTTGCATGGGACATCTTTCCGAAGGTCATCGGCTTCCTTCAAAGTACACAGCCAAGGCGACTCGCCGTTCGACGAGCGGACGGCGAAGTGGAGGTACGGATTTTCTCTACACAAGAGTGCAAAGCCTTCACCAGAAACCAAGGTCGGGGACGTAGCGCAAGCCCTACTAAAAGAAGTCGTGGACCTGATGGCAAGGTGTACGAGCGGACCGACAGCGCGGGACAAAAGTGCGACCTGACGACCAAGCGTAAAAGGCGTCGCATTTTGCATGAACAATCCATCAGCAACGACTCTGCGATATCGGACGTTGACTCGAGCAGTGACCTCAGTAGTGTGTCGACGTCATGTGCTACGGAATTGGAGAACCACTGGAACGTGAAAGGTTGGATGATACAGCAAAATTCGGGTGATGCTTGCGGTGATGACGATGATCGCGAATATTCAAGGGGGAGAAAGAGATCTAGGGAATCTTCGTTAAATCGGGCAGGATAGATGGAGACGGAATCCCACTTTCGATTCTAAAAAGATCGCGCTGTGCCTGGCGACTGCCGTGTACGCGTGGAAGCAACGTACCTTTTACATTGCTTGACAGTATCACTTTCCCAGCAAGATTTCGATACTCGAACAGCTCCCACTAAGTCAATTGAACAGTGGTATTTCCATGAATTCAAAAGACGTTCCTTAGCAGACGTGGTCTCGATCTGTGCTCGCGACCACCATTTTCGCCGTCCTGATATGCCCGTCGATTTGTCTCATCTCCTCCTTGTCCCGTCAGATCGGCTTGACGGATCTTGCCCGAGCAAGTGCACTGCTTCAAGGTGTTAGAGAACAATGTCTGACAGCGGCGCCTACCAACGCGGTGCAGTTTCCGCGCTGCCCCATTGTCGCAATTCCAACGCATCGTCCCCCGGGATTTGCGTCATCTCCCTCCACCCATCGCGCAGGTCCTCACGAAACGCACAGGAAGACTTAATGGGCGTATGTATTGTCCATGATAGATCGATGGTAGAAGATCCTTCATACAATATTATCCAAATTTTCAAAGGCTGCCAAAACGAGGTTGAGCTGTTCCATGTGACCAGATATGGGGGCAGGTACCGATCACGTGATCGTGTAAGCACGAGCAGGACCTTAGAATTAGTCTGAGGGTATATCAACACTGCTTTGCGTCGTGTCGAAGTAATGTCACCTCAGGCACGACAGAATTGGGTGTCATAGCCTGAACTACGACGCTGAAAGACCACGCTGATTGGATTTTTACTGTAGCGGGAGATCTCGACCGCCATGTTTGCGGAATGACCGGTCGCATACTATCTTGCAATAACGGCTGAGCCAATCTCATCAAGTATCGGATGGTTTTCAAACGCCACGACGACAATAGTTGGCATTCAACTGACCGGATTTGGGCTGCCAGCGATACGCGACGCCACATGCATGCAGGTAAACGCCCTTGTGGCCTTGTCCGTTGCGATGATGCGGCTGAGGTGCAGGTAGAGGGTCTCGATCCGCCCGAAAACGCGGCAGGACCTGATTGCCCTCCGGCTGGCACGGCAGATGCTCGGCGAACGACCCCATCGATGAGTATAGAATAGACGCGGCTCGATCTCCGCAGCTCGACCACATACGTGTTAGCTAGCATATGCAGCTCTGCTTTATCATTGACACCAATCACACCATGTCAGACTTGTCACGTGTCAGGTACAACCCAGCCACCGGGGACCCCGAAGCGTAATACCCACATGTGCGTGAAGGCTGTGTAGATCTCCACGATGTCGTGGTTGGAGACACGGGCAAGCCAGACTGCGGCAGCTGAGCACACCACTTACTGCTAAGCTACGTTATTTGGAACACTCATATATGCTGCGGTTGATCCAGTCCATCGATGTGAAGTATCCTAAGTTTCCTCCGTCTCCGCCCCAAAGCATTCCAATGACTTCATATCTGTCGTTCATAATCCAAGAACCAGAGTCACCCCGCTTAGCGAAAGGCATCTCCGATTCGACCGCCCAAGTCCATGAGGCACCTGAAAGCGGACTACCATCCGGCTTGGAAGGTGCCTTTACGCGACATAAATTTTCCATCTCAAGTCGATTGAAGTGCACCGAGACTATTTTCCCAGAGGTGCATCCTGTTACAGCGCCAATTTTTTGGACCTTTCGATAAGGACCAGGCATAGACGATGATCGAATCGTATTCATCTGGAATTGGGTATAGCTCTGCCCGAATTGGTTGCAAAATTGGATTCCATCTCTGGCTTTTGGAACCGGGAGGATTGTCCAATCAAGATATTCTCCTTCCTCGCAATCAGGGAGTCGTCGAGCTCCTAGCAGTCCAGCTGGAGGTAAAGGTAGGGAGCAGGCGGGTGAAGACGATGGTGCTTCGCGTATTTCGACTAAAACTATGAGCATAACGAAACACATGGAGTTTGAAGCGACACAGACCTGGGCCTTTCCAAGTTCCTTCATCTCTGAACATGACATGATGACACGTCATGGCGAGGTGGTAAGAGAATCCGTTGCCACAATCTGCTCTGCTCAATCCACAGTGTAATCCTCCATGAGTGCCGCTTATACTATCAACAACTCCTACGCTACCCAGGAGAAAAATCCCACTGCCAATGGTGGGATGACCTGACGCGTACAACATGGGGTCGACAATCTCTACTGTTATACTCAATCTTCCAAGTGGAGTGCTCTTTGCCAAAGATTCGATACGCGCTTTCGTAGCTGAAAAGTCGTTTGGAGTGTTCGCCTTTCTGAAGCCAAGTTTTAGGTTTGGAGTGAAGGGGGAACTGGTGTCACTAGGACTTAGCCGAAACGTGGTCCACTGCAGGCCAGAATGACACAAGATATCGACCAGATCGTCCTTGAATCGAGCTGAAAAAATCTTGAACAAGCTTTCATTAGCATAATCCAGTGGAGTATTGCCATGTTCGTCAGCGGCCGAGGTGTTCGCTTCGGATTGACAAAGTTTTTCGAAAGTTCTGGGGTCAGGTATGATGGATGCAAGATGCAATGGAGTTTTTCCTTCTTTGTCTCTCGCATTTACATCTGCTTTCTGGTTAGTGAGCGCCTGTATGACGTCTTCCGCGAGGTCCGATGTCGACATCGCCGCTTGGTGAAGCGGTGTGCTACCGTTCTTGTCTCTGACGTTAACGTCAGCTCCGCTTACAAGCAGAGCTTGCACCAAGTGTTCAGCAGTGCCGGATGAGGATGCCGCAGCGTAGTGGAGTGCCGTCTTGCCATCGTTGTCTTTGACGCCATGGTCTGCCCTCTTCTTGAGCAGAGTTCTCACCGACTGTGCAGCAGTATCTGATGAAGAATCCATAGCGAAGTGCGGTGTAGTCTCGTCGTCGCTATCTGTATGGTCAAGATCTGCTTCATAGGCGAGCAAGGCTTGCACTGACTGTGCGGCGGTATTTGACGAGGATGCCGCAGCGTAGTGCAGTGCCGTCTTGCCGTAGTTATCTGTGTCCTCAGGATCTGCTCCATAGGCGAGCAAGGCTTGCACTAACTTTGCAGCAGTACGTGATGACGATGCCGCAGCGTAGTGCAGTGCCGTCTTGCCGTCGTTGTCTTTGACGCCATGGTCTGCCCTCTTCTTGAGCAGAGTTCTCACCGACTGTGAAGCAGTATCTGATGAAGAACCCATAGCGAAATGCAGTGTAGTCTCGTCGTCGCTATCTGTATGGTCAAGATCTGCTTCATAGGCGAGCAAGGCTTGCACTGACTGTGCGGCGGATTTCGATAAGGATGCCGCAGCGTAGTGCAGTGCCGTCTTCCCATCGTTATCTGTGTCATCAGGATCTGCTCCATCAGCGAGTAAGGCTTGCACTAACTTTGCAGCAGTCCGTGATGAGGATGCCGCAGCGTAGTGCAGTGCCGTCTTGCCGTCGCTGTCTTTGGCGTCAGGATCTGCTCCATGGGCGAGCAAGTCTTGCACCGATTGTGCAGCGATATATGATGAGGACGCCGCAGCGTAGTGCAGTGCCGTCTTCCCGTCGCTGTCTTTGGCGTCAGGATCTGCTCCATGGGCGAGCAAGGCTTGCACTAACGTTGCAGCAGTACGTGATGACGATGCCGCAGCGTAGTGCAGTGCCGTCTTGCCGTCGTTGTCTGTGACGCCATGGTCTGCCCTCTTTTCAAGCAGAGTTCTCACTGACTGTATAGCGATATCTGATAAGGATGCCGCAGCATAGTGCAGTGCCGTCTTCCCGTCGCTGTCTTTGGCGTCAGGATCTGCTCCATGGGCGAGCAAGGCTTGCACGGATTGTGCAGCAGTATGTGATGGCGACGCTGCAGCATGATGTGCTGCTGTCCTTTGCATGTCGTCTACAGCCTTCACGTCCGTACCTCGCGCGATGAGAGCGAGTACTGTTGCAGCAGCGAAGTCAGAGTTGTATGCTGCAGCGCGGTGGAGCGTCGGTAGCCCTCGCGCGTCCGTCGAATTCTCATGGTCTGGATGTTTTAGGATGACGTGTAGAAATTCCGAGAACGAGGATGACGGAGTTCCCAGATCGATATCCAGAGAAGTCCTCCCGGCTTTGTCCATAGCATTGAAATTGGCTCCAGAAGCGATAAGGGCACTGATCACACTTCCCGCTGTACGTGATATTGATACCGCAGCGTAGTGCAGTGCCGTCTTGCCGTAGTTATCTGTGTCCTCAGGATCTGCTCCATCAGCGAGCAAGGCCTGCACTAACGTTGCAGCAGTACGTGATGACGATGCCGCAGCGTAGTGCAGTGCCGTCTTGCCGTCGTTGTCTGTGACGCCATGGTCTGCCCTCTTTTCAAGCAGAGTTCTCACCGACTGTATAGCGATATCTGATAAGGATGCCGCAGCGTAGTGCAGCGCCGTCTTCCCGTCGCTGTCTTTGGCGTCAGGATCTGCTCCATGGGCGAGCAAGGCTTGCACTAACTTTGCAGCAGTATGTGATGACGATGCCGCAGCGTAGTGCAGTGCCGTCTTGCCGTCGTTGTCTGTGACGCCATGGTCTGCCCTCTTTTCAAGCAGAGTTCTCACCGACTGTATAGCGATATCTGATAAGGATGCCGCAGCGTAGTGCAGCGCCGTCTTCCCGTCGCTGTCTTTGGCGTCAGGATCTGCTCCATGGGCGAGCAAGGCTTGCACTAACTTTGCAGCAGTATGTGATGACGATGCCGCAGCGTAGTGCAGTGCCGTCTTGCCGTCGTTGTCTGTGACGCCATGGTCTGCCCTCTTTTCAAGCAGAGTTCTCACCGACTGTATAGCGATATCTGATAAGGATGCCGCAGCGTAGTGCAGCGCCGTCTTCCCGTCGCTGTCTTTGGCGTCAGGATCTGCTCCATAGGCGAGCAAGGCTTGCACTAACTTTGCAGCAGTACGTGATGACGATGCCGCAACGTAGTGCAGTGCCGTCTTGCCGTCGTTGTCTTTGGCGGCAGGATCTGCTCCATGGGCGAGCAAGGCTTGCACTGATTGTGCCGCGATATCTGATGAGGACGCCGCAGCGTAGTGCAGTGCCGTCTTGCCGTCGCTGTCTTTGGCGTCAGGATCTGCTCCATGGGCGAGCAAGGCTTGCACGGATTGTGCAGCAGTATGTGATGGCGATGCTGCAGCGTAATGGAGTGGTGTCTTCAGTGTACAAGTTCTAGTCTCAAGCGACGCCCCGCTCGTGACTAGTAAGCTGATAGATAGTCTTACTTGTTCAGAGTGTGATGTTGCACAGTGATGGAGTGCTGTTAGTCCATCTACGTCCTGTAGATCAAGTTGCGCGCCGCATGCAATCAATTCCTTCATCGTATCATTTGCAAACAGATAGTTCGAAGCTGCAGCGTGGCAGAGTGCAGTCTGTCCCCTGTTGTCCTTTTGGTTGACATCTGCCCCTTCCCTGAGAAGGGCACGCATCAACGTAATTGTTCCTGATGGTGATGCTGCAAGATAATGAAGTGGCGTCTTGCCATCTTTGTCTGCAGCTTTGGCATCCGCTCCGGCTTCGAGCAAAACTCTCAGCAACTGTGCAGCGTTATAAGTGGTGGATTCCGCAAGGCAATGCAGCGGCGTCTTGCCATCTTTGTCTGTGGCATTCACGTTCGCCTCGGCCTCAAGCAAAACTTCCAGTGTCTGAACAGCATCAGAGTTCGAATTTGCTACGGCGTAGTGGAGTGGCGTCTTGCCATTGATGTCGGGAGCTCTGGCATCGGTACCGTCTTCCAGAAGAGCACGTACTCTTTCGACCCACGAATATCTCACGGCTGTGTGAAGTCTTGCATCATTGCTGGTCATCTTGCTGCGTTGGAACTCGGGCAATGCTCATCGACAAGCAGCAAAGATGTGAGTCGTTCTCGAAGCAGAATTAACGTATCCCGCTATTCTGAGAAATCTGGCCAATTTAGAAGGAATCCGATGGCGACTTCGCATCCTTAGCTCCTGCTCTTAATCTCAGGCTGACATGTTTTCGATCGTGGAGCAGCCATAGTAAGCCGTCGTCATCTACTCCGCATGCTTGTATCACATGTTCGGGCGCGCAGGGTCCGGAGCGAGCGGGGCAGCTTAGCTGGGTTCTCCGACCTGACCAGACCCTCTTGGCTTGCAGCGGGTTTCCGAAGCGTCATTGGGACATGAGCGCAGATTAGCTGCATTCGCCTCAAATGTATTGACTATCAGTGGCGCCTGCACGGTCGAGCTGCGAAGCTGTCCTGATCCAAAGCAATTGATCGAGATAAAATGCGAACCATGACAAACTTCCACATGTGGCACTCAACAGGAAACCGAACGTGTCAAGTGACATCGCAGGATAGATGGATTTTAGAGCTGTGGGTGCCGACGCAGATAGAGTCCGATCGTTCTGCAATCTAGCGGGAATCCTCTACACACTGGCCTGGTTCACTTCACCATCCTCAAATCATCCAAGCCACAAAGCAACGAAGCGGGAAAAGCGGCACCGTACTAGTGATCCAGGCTCCCAAGGCGCAGCTCCTAGATCAACCACTGCGTAACGTTGCATTAGCATCCTTACAACACACCGATGAGGACACCTGAACAGGCACTAGACAAGTTCGGCAACGCCATGCCGCAGACGAATGGGGTGCGCGAAAGGCGCTGTGGCCAAGCTTCGAGCATGAGAACAAACATGCAGCTACATCAATAGCGTGACGCTCTCTGGCTCATGTCCGGAATATCTAGCGGCTGTCTGCATCTTGACAAAGCTGTTTGAGCTGTAAGGCGCAAGCACAACTAAACGATGCGTCGACATATCGTATCGAAAGGGACGTTTCCACGGCGGCAATGATATATTGCGTAGTCTGGCTTGCACGTGTCTACAATCACGGCATTGTGGAAATCTACAGGCTGCAGGCACATGTGGGGCAATTCCGCTCAGGGTCCATTCTACGCAATGATGTTTCCCCAGAATGTGTCGCATTCCCCAAAATCACCCCAAATTGCAGTGTGTTGCATATTTGGAATAGGTCGCATTTCCCGAACGCGCACTTTCGGAGTCATGGCTACAGATGCGAAACGTGCTCTGTCTCAGCAACTGCAGGGCTATATCACAACACTACTGAAATCCTTAGCTGCTAGCGACAAGGTGCTCTTCTTCCGCCAGTCAAACGAGAAATTACCATCTTACCATTGCTCTTCGAACAGCGTCGGCAAATGATCTCGTCCAGAAGTCCGTCTCCTAGATAGTATGCTCGATTGATCCGTGATCCGATCCTTGAATTGATCCTTGAACAAATGAAACATCATGCACTTTTTCTTCTAACATCAGAAGACAAACACTGCGCTCCTAATACACGAATGAACCGTATCCATCTCGATGCTAGTCCGAATTTGGCGGGTAACCAAGGTTCAAAATTGCGAAAGACGATTTCCATAGTTCTTTGCTGCTTACCTGCGCCCTGCATATATGTTGAGCGCTATGCACCATCAAGTCGGTCTCAGAAACCGAAGGTCCTGTGTCGACCATAATTGTCCTCGAGAGATTACTGGCGCAGCCAGGCAACGAACGTAGTGGCTGTAGCCATACTCGCCCCGAGAACAGCAACAGCAGGTGCTAGAAAACCCACCATTCCCAAGCTAGTGAGAGTTGCGAAGATGCCGGCTGCTGGAGTGAAGGCCCCGTATGCCCAGCCCTGGAAAGTAGCAGCGAAGGAACCTTGAGAATTGTCAGCTATCATTTGCATCCTCCAGAGGTGGGTGGTAACTCACCAGGTATTACACCGGACGGCCCAAAGCCTAGACACAGCACGCATGTCACGATGATAGTGAATGTGATTAACTATATGGTGATGTGGACGAGTGTCTCTAAATTTGTATCAGCCAGATCAACATCAGTTCATAGCGTCTCAAGATACAGCTCACGAGGTTGTGCAATCCACTTCGCAAAGCCACTTGCGTGGGTTAAGACAAAATTCCAGACTGGATTCCTCTGGCTGATGAACTCTCTCAAGCCTGCCGTAGTGCTCGAAGTGTCTACGACTTTCCACCTGGCAAGAAGAAGATAGGGTGGCATGGTGCACAAGATCGAGCGGAAGAAGAGGAGGAATTTGAGGAAGACCCGAGCTTGGTACGTGGATTCGTTTTGTGCGTAAAGGCTGATCTGCCAGTCGAATGTTTGGAGAATCTGAGGACTTGGTAGAGGAACTACAAGCTTAGCAGTCTGACATACAGATCCCTATGATAACAGTATAAAGAAGAAGTGAGAGTGGACAATCGTCGCTGCAGTCAGGTCGATACTTATCACAACGCAAGCCGGGCGCAGCCTTCGTTGTACTAAGTGGAATTGATCGAACGACTTCCCATGAGCGGCACGCCGTACCACCGGCGAAGGGGAACCGCCAGACCATTGGCACAGAAGCCCTCATAAAGAGCTTTGATACGCAATCTTTATGCACCGCATCGTTCGCTTGCTGCGGACAAGCAAAGTTTCCCCGACGCCGCACGCCAAGTGTGAGCTGCCTGGCTGTAGCAAATCAGTACTATCGCTCACCTCTATTGTCGTTGATGGAGCAGTCGGCCAGAAAAGCGTGACGAAGCTTGACTTGGCGGTTGCCATAAAATGAATAATATCATCAACCAGAGCCCCGAGTAACGGATTGTCTTAGAAGCCTCGGCCTTCGGTGCGAGCCGATGTTTCGTGTTTGGAAGTCACGACGCATGTCCAAGTGGAGCTGCGCCTCGCAGCAGCTACAAGCGCGCGCCTTCCGAAGCCGCCTCCGCGTAGCCCAGAAAGGAAGCGATTGGATACGAGAGTTCCGCTACATGACCGGTGAACTCAGCCTTGTCTGCGCCGACTGCGAACCAGCACTCGCATAATTAGCTGCAAATGTTCACCGGTGGAGGCTGTTAGTGTAAAGCTCGTCCCGCGCTCCGATGCCCGAGACTCATGCCTACTTTCATATCGCAAAACATCGATTTCCTGAGTACGAGATCATTCACCATTTCCTGGACAAACATGAAAGGCGATCTGCGCATTTCTCCTTTCAGACCAAGATCTCTGGACAATTTGCAATGCATCGCTCTCAAAGTCAACTCCGACCCATGCGCTGGTAAGATCGGCGCGGCGTGTTCAGCTTGGGCAACAAGACTAATCTGGAGACTGGGACCGGATTCTCTGCTGCGTGGTGATATGGAGACTATTATCTGTCTACTTGTCTGCAACAGACACAACGAAATCGCTCTCAACAGGCAATTGAATGATCTGATCGGGATCTACGCGCCGCAGATCGAAGTATACACCGCGGTAGAGGCCCCACATTTCTCGCCGCAAAGCCGTCCCTGCGGTCGGAATTCAAGACAAGACTTCAGACGCAAGCTAGGACAGGTTATCAAGGATGACCAGTTTGGTGCTGGATATCTGTATATCTATACATGTCCATACATCCCAGGCTTCGTCAAAGTCGGTTGTTCGAAGGATGAGCCAAGCCGAAAGATCAAAGAATGGAGAGGTTGTTACCCTCTAGCAACAGAACAGTATCGCTGCGAAATCGTATTTCCTCAGAGGATGGAGGAGCTCGTACACCTACGGTTGGCTTCCTTGAGGACCAACATGATTTGCTTGGCTCCGCAATGTAAAATCAACTACCACGATGAGTGGTTCAAATGCAGCGTTGAAGACGCGAAAGAGATGATCCGGCATTTGAAAGCGGTCAACGATAAGGATGCTCTCTATGATCGAGAGACCAGGATGTTATCGAGCTGTTGGAATGGCAATATCGTTGGTCTTGAAAATCATATCATAGGAAATTCTGGACACTGCACTTGCGATGCGGACCTTTCTGGTATGTTGCAAGATTTCACGCAAGTGCGGATTGAAGCGGAGGCCGATGATATCACGGACGCGCTCTCGGGTCAGGAAAGCTTGAGATGCCACAATGTCCACCATGAAGCGCGATGCGAGCTGAATCGTCACATGGAGGCCAGCGAGAGCTGACCAGAGCACGTTAATAAGATACAGCTTAGGCATGCTTTGATTATTTCTAGTTGCTCCTATTACTTACAAGTCATATGGAAACCGACACAAATTGCCATACTCTTTCCCATGATATTCGAAAGGCCCGTGTTACTATGCAATCATACTTCCCTTGAATGCGTCGCATTCCCACAAATCACCTAAATTGCCGTGTGTTGCACACTTGGGATGCATCGCATTTCTCAAACGTGCACTTTCGGAGTTGTGGCTGCAGATACGAAACGTGCCTCGTTTCAACAATCGTAGGGGCATATTACATTACGACTGAAATCCTTCTTTAGAGATGGCCAAGTGCTATGCATTGCTCGAATCATAGATGTTAAGTGCACTTTGAGAGCTAAGCAGTGAACTTGGCCCTGTCGAATCAGGTGCGCTCATGTTACGAATACTGTTCTGCAGAATACTTTAGATCTCAATCTCTGCATGCGGAGACTTTGAAACTCTCTTACACTGATCGTCAGTCTTTCCTCTCTATACGCATAGGTTAAGCAAGGTACCTTTGATGCGACTCTCCCGCCCAAAGGATAGGAGCCAGAATGTCATGCATGGAGTTCGGCAGACTAATAGCGAGATGGAAGCTAGGTAAATCCTAGACAGGGTTCTATTGTTGCGATCCAAACACTACGTACCCTGGCTGCACTATGCTTGCATTCGAGATTTCGGTGGTAACTAAGGTTAGGGCCGCTCCATAGCCCCAAGTGTAACCCCACCTTAATGTAGTGTACATGGTGCCGGTTGTGCCGTACTCTAATCTACCAATGTACAGACGATAACGGATTTATCCTTTGCCATCGAGAATTGGCTTTTGATACAAGCGTCAATCGATTGACAAAAAGAGACGGGCATCGTCAACTTGATTACGCGACAGACAACACATGTGGGTGCCAAAAATACGATTATGGGGATGGTTCCGTGGACGTCATAAATACTGTCCTGTCTTTGCGGGAACGCACTTCTTTATACAGCTCAGTCAGGGCATTAGATAGCAAGAGGGAAGCAAACGGGGGTAGGCAGGAAAGTCATAACAATCAGATAGGCCAAAGGACTTTTCAAGATGAATGAAATGGCGCCGAAGATAATGGCAACAGTATGTGAAGAGGGGACAAGGTGCTACTCGTAAGACAAAACCAGATGATGGTGAGCCAGTGACCCGTCTCTTCCCCTGCAATGGAAGCAGGTGTCGATCGATGCAGGAGTCGTGATAAGTCCCTGCTCTTCATGGCCGGTCTTGTTCTCATAAGGCAACTGCTCCTCGTTGCCGTGTCCTTGCCGCAAGGGTGCGCCAGCCATATCGATCACCTGCTCATGCAGCGCAGGTGACGAGGTCAGGGGGTGAAGTGTCATTTGTCGGAACAGCGGAAAAGTGTCCAAGTAATATCGCGGCTGGTTCTCCGTGGGAAGTGCGCTACCATCCTTTCTTGGGCTCGGGGTTTCCTCGGATGCAGGCACTATTGCAGAAGAGCGACAACAAGAGAAGAGAGGGTCAAAATGTCGTGAATTGTCGAATCTCGTCTACCGTGCGAGGTAGATGATGATAGTATCAAGCCAGAGACCCGCTAGCTTTTGCATCTACACTTTGATTCTTGAGATCGAAATGGACCCGTGTTGAGTGATCATGAGAGCTGGCATGGCTTGCAGTATCTTTTGCGACAACAAGCCTACCGTGCTTTCTCCTGAATGCGATCTGCCTTACGACGCTCCAGGTCCTTCTGAGAGTGCATGGCCGGAAAGAAACTCGACAATCTGTGGATGATCCACTTCATCACAGGTGTCACGGCCGCTGCACGCTCGTCTTCGAGATCCGGGTTCACAGTGATAAGTAGCCCGAGCATCGCCAGCAGGATTAGGGCCAGTAAGACCACCTTGATGACTTGGACGGCTGCCAGTAGGATAAAAATATCCTTTGTAGTTTGCACAGCTGCGACCAGTGGCGCGACTTGGTCGACAGCTGCACGGATCTCCTGGCTGTACGGAACGCCCATCACAAATGTTCGGCACTTGTTGTATCTTGCACGAACGCGCGCGTAAATTTGCAAGCTATGGCGAAGATAGGAGAGCTTGTGGACAGTTTTAGGTTTGAGACTGGAGAAGCAAAGCGAAGGATTATGCGTGTCTCCATTCCAGAATGATATCAAGGGTTAGGGTTGTTAATGGTCGCCTGCAAAGCACGGATCCTGTATCTGCACACATGATCCGTGCGCGATGATCTTCTCTCGACTATAGGCGATCGCCGAAGCAAGCTCTATATAGTGAGCGTGGCCCCGACTCACGAAACTTTCCGCCAAACCGTACCAAACATGGCTCTCGGTGCGGGCCCTTCCATTTCACTCGCAGTGTCGTCAACCACCAAAAGAAACCCTACTACATCATTTGGCTCAGCAGCACTCAGCTTGGCTGCGGAGTTCAATCGCGAGCTCGTCCGCTCTAAGAGCGACGCCGACAAGGCAAGAATATGTCGTACATACCGTGACACGATTATAAGAATTTCCATGTGGGCGGATGACATCGCCGCTGCTTTCACCGACGCTTTCGCTCCTTTCTTGCAAAAGCCACAACGAGGGCGAGATACTGAAGCGTGGAAATCTTTTGCCAGCCTTGCACAGCGGTCACGGCAGACACGAACTCATGATGCCCAGAAAATCAGACACCAAACGGCCGTCGTAGCTATCTGGGGAGCTGATATATTCGAGCATTATGGCTGGCATGAACTGTCACTGGACAACACAAGGTTACTTCGATCTGTCGCATGTAAACAACGGGACTGGAAGCTCGCAGTAAGGCTGATCAACAGTGTCATGCTCGAGCGTCACGAAACTCGAGTCGTCAAGCACGATAACCGCTTACCGTTGATCGGCGAACATCCTCACGGCTCAAAGATTCAAGACTGCCGATCTCCAGTACAACGGCGTGATATCATCGCTGTCATTGATCGCCTACAGGAGAATAACGACGAAGTTAGTTGCGAAGAACAACGTATGGGTAGAGATAACATCATCGCTGGGACACCAATACGAGACTATGGTCTCGAGACTGACAAATATGGCATGGTCGTTCCTCATGGAAGGCCGGGAGTCACCCGAAACATATCGAGCCCGAGCCATCGAGCAAGTAAGCGCCGAAAGTTGGGACATCTTGCAGTCGAGGATCCGAGGGGATCTGCAAATTCATCGACGGTTCCCGACTCGCCGCAGCTTACCTCTACGTCAGTTTCGACACCGGCCTCGGAGCTGACACAATTTGAAGAAGAGAGCTGGAATCACACGGTCAGCGGTGGCCTGGATAGTCATTCGCGCACCTCTCATATCAACGGCAATCTTGCGGGCGACACGAACCCCGTCGAGAACCTGACATCTAGCACACCACCTACTGACAATACTCCGGATGATATGTCTGGTGAAGCATCCCGTGGTGCTTCTGTCCCCACAAGGTGTCGATCGAGGTCAACCCCGCGTAGAGCATCTATTGACCGCAGTGTACGTGTGCCAGGAGATACAGGATCAGACTTAGACCTCACAGCTGATCAAGCTCATGGAACGACTGAGAGCGGGGTCGAAGAAAGAAGAAAGGATGCCGAAGTCTTTATGGCAGACTCTCGATTCACGAGATCATCGACTGCCGAGTCGCCATATGGACAAAGTTGTCTTGACAGCTCAAGCGCGACGGTCGAGGTCAATCGCTCAGGTTCCCAAAACCCTATGGAACAATTGGAGAATTGTCACCCTTCTTCCTCCAACGATCACGAGGTCAATCTACCAGACGCTCCCAAAATCTTGCCGGAAGTGCTCAGCGCAGAGAGTGAGCGTCATGGCGGCAACACTTACGAAGAAGGGCACCCGGCTAGCCGTCCTCATCACGTAGACACAGATCGAAGTAAAGATGGAGGCCCGAAAGAAGATTGCCAGATGGAGGTTGAGTCTGACACTGAGTTCTGTACCTCTGGAGACATAGCCGCGCTGGAGGAAGCTGCCCGTATCGGCATCTCGTCCGGATCCCCTCTGTTGAAGATACAGCCTGAAAAGGCTCAAAGCGCACAGAACGCGTTACCTCAGCAGCAAAATAAAGGAGTGGAGCCAAATGTGGAAGCCTCCTCGGTTTCGACTCCGAGTGGAAGGTTCATCTCCAGCCCTGGGGAGGCTCCGATACCCCAATACTGTACTGATACCAACGTGGTTTACAACAGTACGATGGCGAGTCGCATGGCTTCTTCGCACTCAGGCCGGCTTAGGAATCTACTGGACCTCGCCCGGAGAAGCAGCGGAGACAGTGAAGTTGAAAAGCACAACAAACTTAAGGTCGCATGGCTGGAACGTACTCGATGGGCCAATACGTATGAAGTTCCAGAGTCCTTTGATCCTACTCCTCCTCTACCTTCCGATGCTGATGTATGGTACATGGCATGGGAAACCTTCCAGCTAAGGGCCCACGCTGGCGAGATCTTCGGTAAACCAATTGTTATAAAGCAGAAGTTCCAAGACAGCGACATGTACGAACCGCGTGGCTATTTGTCGGCCTTGAAAGAGAAGTTCGCTTTTCAGGAGCTTGATGTGCAAAATAGCGAGACTGGCGAATGTCGGAAGATGGATGTCAAAGATTTCTGTGCAGCAAGATCCGACACGACGAAGGTCGATGACCAGATGCTCGCGGCAACGAGTAACGCCATCAATCTACGAAAGATCGCCAACGCGGATGCTCCTTTACTGACTCGCATGAGCCGGTTTCGTTTGTTGGAGACTCTCACCGAACGAGCTGCGAACATTGGGCCTGGGAAACGTATCTCGAGTCAGGTGAATGATGTCACTGACTGCCTAGGATTTGACCTTCTCGGATTCGAAGGGGCCTTCACTCGCCCTCATGTGGACGCGCTTGTGGGGACCTGGGTACGCTGTCTGTCTGGAGAGAAAGCCTGGATCTTTGCACCGGGTATGGACGCCAAAGACTGGGATGAGTTTGCGCGGGATGGACCAAATTGGTGTCCCGCCGGCAAGGGCCGTGCGATCATCCTAGAGAAAGATGATGTGCTACTAATGCCGCCTGGTGTTCGGACACTCCACACTGTATTCACTCTCGGACCGAGTCTGATGGAAGGAGGTATGCTGTGGGACGAGTGCAACATTCCTGCCCTGCTCGATGAATTGCTTTGGGTGGCACAAGATCAGCCGTGTACGAACGAAGCTATTGCGTATCAGCTCCCGAGCATAATCGACATGTTGGAGGTCTGGGTCGAAGAACATGGCGAACGACTTTCCGCTTTGGGAGGGGACACGAACTGCGTCGAGACCATAAAACTAGGGATCGGGAAGCTGAGGGATCTTGGCTGCCAGTGCATCAGTGCTTGCAGGAAGAATCCTGGTTGCCGATGCAGTACCTATGAACGGCGCTGCACAGCCTGGTGTGCTAAACACCCCACCTTGCCTGGACAGACAAAGAGCCAAGTTCATCACTGTATGTACGACGCTTGACGGGAATAGGGCTGGGTCAACATGGTGA
Source organism: Epicoccum sp. F181 (assembly GCA_037042865.1). Taxonomy (NCBI): domain Eukaryota; kingdom Fungi; phylum Ascomycota; class Dothideomycetes; order Pleosporales; family Didymellaceae; genus Epicoccum; species Epicoccum sp. F181. The sequence goes on from JAJSLS010000020.1 coordinate 705,226, forward strand.
ACATGAACACCCAGGTTTTCCTGCATTGCTAAGTCTTGAAAATTGAGGTATCAGGACAGGCGTCGCGGATTCCAATGCGCGTCTGAAAAGGGCATATTTTGTCGGGTGTGTGTGAACTAGCCATGCGTTGATACGTAATCATATCTGTATCATCCAAATTCCATCACGCACTAAGCGACCGACCGAAGACGAGCTGAGCTATAGATTTGCATCGACTTGGAAAATATCACCATCACTGCTTTTTGCGAATAGAGGAAGATATTCAAACCACATTGTATTACATATGCTCGAGCTTTTACCTTCAGAAAACAAGTTTGGACTCAGACCTGTTGGGGTATAGTACAAGTTAGGGTTAAGGGTAAACATCATTGCACAGAAATCTTTGGAGAAATCAGAACCAACCACGCTTGGACATAGTGCAAAAATTCTTTCGGGTCTTGATAGGAAATAGAAGCGAAACGCCCGGAAGCTCTCGTTGTGATGACTACCACTCCCAGAAAGTCGATCTACAAGTTCGTCGGGTTGCTCTCGTCGTCAAAACACGTCATCGCGAAGAAGATTGTGTTACAACAAGATCCTAAGTGACTACCGTCACAGGAGTGTCGGTTGGATGATTGAGAGAATTGGTCGGTACTCAGTGGAGAGGGTGCAGGTGAAATGAGGTATTGGAGCAGAGGTGTGGTATTGTTCTATATCAAGCAGTCACTGAACAATGGAACGAACACTCGAATGGCAACGCGTCCTGGTCTGCATAAAGTTGACCTGCATCATGCGCTTATTTCGTGATGTCCGCGGGATGTGCGAGGTTTGCAGAACTTGCGAGTCTCGCGCCCCTTGCGCATGGATAGTCACGCTCAGGGGCGCGACTTGCTTCTGTGCCAAAAGCTTCTCTCAAGCGCCTGTAATCCGAGCACTGGATCACAACAGACTGACATCAGGCTTTGAAGTGCTGCAATGGACGTCGCGATGATTTGAGGATACCATCTGAGCGCATACTTTAGGAAAGACCGTGCCGCGATGTGGTCGTGGCGTGAAGAAGGCGAGATTCTTGCGCGGGATATGCTTCGTATCCGCTTTTCCAAAGCACTTGAAGCGACACCACAGCACAAGCACGGGTCAAGAGAGACTGCCGTTCTTCGAAGACGACTGATCATCCAATTTGTCATTCTGCCGGTAATGCAGCCAGCAGCACACCCCCTTCATGATCCAGCTCTCGAAGAGCTAGACTGGTATGGCGGTCAAGGAGGAGCTGAATGTTGTTAGAGGCTGCCTCCATTACCACTTTCAACGGACATGCTTGGCCCGCATCGCAAATGTGCTTCAAGTCGTTCCTAGCACGCGATACCCGGAAATGGATGTCGGCAGCCGCCAATGAGTCCAATGAAGTAGACGATCCCCACAACTCCGCTCGTCTGAGCGCTTCCATATAGCTCGAAACCCTGAGCTCGATGGTGCAGAAGGATTGCCTCAGCTCGATGCTCTTACAGGGATGACATTGCTTCGCACCTAGAGGATGTCGCCGAGCGCAGAGGCAACACTCTACGTACTTCATCTTGTACGTTGTGGTTGTCGACCTGATACTAGCTTCAGTGTCTTCAATGAGCTGTCTGAGTTTCCGTCTGACCTCCTGTGTTCGCCTGGACAATGCGTCTACAAAAGTCAGCGATGAAGTCAAGATTGCATGGCGGGATCTTACTAAGCAACTTCCCAGGTATGTGTTGCAAAAGCTCATGCGACGACCACGATCTTTCAAATCCATCCGCAAACTGTCTCAAAGCAAGAGAGGATGCCAGCGAGAATTTTGATGTAGCCCCCACCCTGTAAGTGGCTAGCAGAAAAAGTCCAATGTCAATTGGATCTTTCCCGATTGGGTGAAGTGCATCCAACCACTGAGCGATCCAGGGTTCCAACACCGCAGAGACGTCGTACTTGTCGGCATGCAGAGCGATGTTTGCAAGCAATTCCAAGTCAAGGTTGACTGAGGAGTCTTGTCTCTGATGGTGGAGAACACGCAGAATGACTTCCACAGCTGAAGGGTCGTCTCCGTCCAGATTGATGATCACAGGTTTTGCATTGGCAAGTGTGTGGGCTTCCGCCATATGATCATAGAACAAGCGATCGAAATATTGAGAAGCCAGTTTGAGGATGATGGCAGAGACCGAGAATCGTTTCGCTGTTGCGCCAACCACATGACGAACCAATAATGTTGCATCGCCGTCTTGTACGACGCAGACTAGTTCCGATTCGTCAAGCGAAAGAAAACGTCCTTCACTGCTAAGATTTGTCGCCAGAGCAAGCTCATCCAGCGCTCGCTCTGACACGGCTGACATAGTCGATGGTGAAAGTGGATAAGAGATAAGAGCAGTCACAAAGGCAGAACTTTGAAAATTGGACAAGAACACACTTTAAGATCTTGCGATACTAGGTCTCGGAAACGATGCTGAAGTGGGAAGGTAATCGATCATCCTATAGTTAGGCGCATCCGGGGGTAATGGCTCAGAGAACGGTCTGATACGTGTCTGGATTGCGAGGCAAGGTCATGCGCACACCATTTTCCGCCACGATCATCCGTGGCTACCAGTACCGCGAATATGTACCTGAGACTGGCATGTGCGACTTTTGTCATGGCATAGGTCATCAAATTATAAAATCCAAAGGATCTTGGATATGGGTAGTTTCAGGAAGTAACATGGGCGCACGGCTCCTTTGTAAGAATGGAACTGCGCTGGGCCAACACAAACCAAGGCCATGAGGGACTTGCATGAATCAAGTATGATATTCCTATGATTCATTCCAAAGGCTTACCCATTTTGACTAAAATGGCCGCACTGGTGCTTCGAAAGATAATCCAACCACTAAGTCTGGGAGTAGCTTGGGCCTTTTCCACCGAACTGAAGGAATGCTTTGCTTTTCCGTGGGCCAAGGTACTTTTTCTGCGCAACCGAACGCTCATCTCCCATCACTGCGGTCCCTCCCCACACGACTGGTGCCACAATGGCATTGTCGTATCTCTCGAAAGGCTTGCCTTTGACCATGCATAGCAGCTCAGACAAGCGACCAGGCTCATTTAACTCCAGGGCAGCCATCTTCACGAGTGCTTGCATGGTGTAGACAGCGTCATTACCAGCGTTGTGCAGATTAACCGCCTCGATTTGTAAAGCTGCCAAGAGCTTTTTCAGACTGACTTGCGTTCTGGTGCTGGCCAGCCGCTGTGTGTCTGTTTCGCCGATCACGTTGTGCGTGGATCTGAAAGAAAAGCCCAAAGTTCGAAGGTATTTGTCGTCATTTCCTAGACCGTGACCGACGACAACCACATCGCGCAGAGGCTCTGACATGATGTCTTTGGAGTGGGCAGCAGCGCTCATTCTGGAGGGGTCTTTAAATATGCGTTGGAGTATAGGTGCAACGTCAGTCGCTCTGACCCAGGTACTGGTACCAAATCCGAAAGCCTTTGGGCAGCCATGAACGAACTTCTTATTCACAAGCCTAGAGAATTCGACGGGGCGATAGTGCGCACTTTTGATGAATCCAGGACCTTCCTCTGAGAGTTGAGAGGGCGGGATGTCCCATAGGTCTCGCATGTCCAGAACGGCGACGCCTATCTCCGTCACTTTTGTTTGGTCACGTTCATATGCCTCACAATCGATGCAAATGAATACGACGTCCGGCTTCCTCTGGCGTCGCGAATCGAACACATGCAGGATATTGGATAAGATCGCTGCGTGAGTACGTTCGGCATCGACATTAGAAGGCGATTTGATGTGCGTGTTCTGAAGCTGGTTTTTGAGTTGTTCCATGGTAGTCCGTAAGACAAAATTGATGTGATGGAAGCAGTGTCACTCGTCTTAATCATCCGTTGTTGTCATTTATATCTTTGCTCACAGCGAATTGCGACGTTATAGAACGAGACCTGATCCGATTTCCTGCCGGCATACATGTCGTCAGAAAGTAATGAAGATGAGGTTGCATGACGCTGAAAGAACGATCGAGCGAGATTGTCGGGCGAGTGTGCTTTAGGCTTCCTTGAATGGAGGTTGACTACAATTCACGATATCACAACGCTTTGAAATTCCCTGTTATATGCCAACCACAAATACTGAAACTTATGGTCCAACAAGATAGCGAAAGCATACGAGCGCTCGAAATTTACTCATCACTTTATCTCTTCCAGTCAGACTCACTTCGGAGTTGCCTCCACACAGAAGTATCCTATCTCATAAAGTCTAGATAGTGCCGTCCAGCCTGCCGCTAAATATGTGCAAAGTTCGCTCGTGACATGGAGAATCCTGTGGTAGAGTCAAACATATTGACTTGGCGAGAGGACCCAGGTAGTATTGCGGATAAGACGTCCTTCCGAACTTCGTCGGACATACGCCGAAGGATTTTCACAGTGACACGATCAGCTCTACCGTTGCTCAAGCGCAGTGATCGTGGAAGTCCCCACTGTATCCAAAGGTTGCCATGATGCCGTCCTGTAACCGCCCTCAAGGGATGGAGTTTGAAATACAGTTTGCAGCAGTAACAGGAGGGTTTGCTGCATGCCACGTACCTATCCCCCGCGACAAATGCGAGATTAGCAGTGAAGAAGCATGTGGCTTAGCATGAAACTGTCGGTCTTCAAGATCTCCCATCGATCCAGAAGCATCTTGAAGCTTCCCCTTGAGCTGACAGGCGATCGAGTGACCACGGTAGTTAGGCACGATGCGTGCTAACAGAGCATCGAGGTCGTGTTCGGCAGTCCAGCAAGAGGATTTGGTAATTCCCGCATGGGAGACGGTTGCCACCTCATACTTAGCCAAGACGGCGGGAAAAGACGCTCCTAGCAAAACCACGTTACGCGCAGCTTTGCGCCAAGAACTGAGCCGCCCGATGTAATGACGTGCTCGGTACACTCCGTTGTATTCTTGTTGGGTGTCGGAAAAACTCTCGCACTGTTCCGCTGAGGTAGCCTTGCTATACGCATAAGCTTCTTCGCACATAGCCACGTGGTTCTCGCGGAGTCGCAAGATGCGCTCCGATGCAGCCTTGATGTGAGACCCTAATGACAACTCAGCTTGAATCAAGACGAAAGGATTGAGACCTGCAACTTACATTCGGCAGTAAAACCAGCTTCGCATTTCATATCTTCCAAGACACTAGAAAGTCGGTTTGCGTAGTTGGCCACTCTCTGTGGGCTTCTGCGAACACTTCGGATGAATAGCTCTTGCACGAGACTGGAGACCACATCGACTCGTGCGCCAACCCCTCGCTGCACAATGTGCAGTATACGTTCCAGCCATCTCTTTGCCCGTTCCAGATCCCCTGCATTCATAGTCAACCAAAACACAACCTTGCATAATCTCTGTTCTGTCGCGATCGAAGTCGTGGTATATCCTCCGCGGTGGGTGTCGCACAGCAAGCAAAGGTCATCCAGGAATGTCTGCCATCTATTTCTCCGGCCTCGTTCATAATTGAGTAGCGTCGTATCTCCAAAGTTCTTGATGAGTCTTCTCTCCTCTCGTTGTAGCATCCCCAGGACTTGCAAGCTCTCGCGAAAGTCTCTCAACACACGTGCGGGATCTTGGCGCAGCATGGCTAGGTTCTCAAAAGTAGAAGGTTTGTAGTCAGCACGATGTTGTTGAACGTATATTGAGCTCTCTTGTAGTGACCGAAGTTTGCGAGGAAAGTCTACCATGCCGATCTATCTGACGTCGATCACGTGAAACAGTGACCGATCTCGCAGATATTCGCATCATGGTAGTTGGGAGTCTCAGTGACTGGTGTCAAAGTCAAGGTCTCGCGATAACTCTGACTCATATGATGAGATGTACGTGGAGTTCGAAATGAGCTTTACAGCCACTTTGTGGCGACAATATACTCTGGACGGGTCAGTACCGCCCAAGTTTCGTGTGCACATAGACTTGGATTCAGATCTCTATGGTAAGACTCCTACATGCACTTCGTGATGCCCGGTGTCTCGCCTCTTTCTTGTTTCCTGCCGTAGCCTCGAAAGTCGCACCATTTACGATCACGCGAGCCATCCAACATAATGGCGACAAAGACAATTGTCTCTCGCTCCATTCTATGACTGATCCCGATCGATCACCGTACTCCTTGAGTGCTGTGGTGTAACGTGGAATCTCAAGAACACCGTCGTGATCTCGATCTGAGCTAAGCTCCACTGAGTCACGAGCATGTACGTTTAGCGGCGGAGGACTGTGTCCCTGAGAACCAAACGGATGCTGAGTCGTCCGTGCTCCGTTAGGAATCTCGCCTTGAATGATGGATGCGATGCTTGACTTGGTCTCTGTGTCGCCTCTTGCCAGAAGCATACCAATCTCAGTTGCCAACTTTTGAAAATTGGCAGATGAATTGTTGCTTCGCGCAGAACTGTTTGTCTGAGCAGAAAGCATCGCAAGTTGATCCATCCGAGCTTGGTAAGGGTAGTTCGAAATCTTGCTCATCAAGGCGCCCTCACCGGATATCAGTCAATAATCTCATCGTGCCATTCAGATGGACTAACATCGAGAGCGTCGATTGTTTCTTGCGCAGTAGCTTCGTGGAACACTACCTCTCCAAGCAACTGGAGAAACATCTGCTTGCCCAACCAATAGTGTGCGGACGGAGAAATATCGGTTGGGTGGTTTCGGTACAGGTCTTCGAAATCGGAACCGTCAAGCATGCTCTCCTCTCGGCTGTGGAGGCTTCTGATATGAGGCAGAGAAAAGATGGTTGAGGAGGGCATGGTGATTTCTGGTCAAGGTTGCTTCTGGAAAACTGTTGGTACTGACACAGTGTTCGCGATGGACGTCTATATATCTAAAGACACATTGAACAACCGTAAGTCAAGATGTGTGGGGAGCTGCTGATCGGAGGGCAGGACGAAAGTCTCAAGCAGGGACTGGCGCGCTAATTTCTGCCACTCGGATTTAGCGTTTCGTCTGCAGCACTCAGGTGTACTGATACCGATATGCATTGGTCGCGTTGGTATAGTGCGGGTTGGACCTGGCAACATGAAAACAGCGGCGAACACGTCACGCATAAAGCACCTGCTACTCGCACAATGAGTCATAAGAGGGGAAATGAGATACAGCAGTATCGCAGTCAGTCTTCGAGAATGTCGGTACTCACTTTGTGACCTTTGCGAGAGCTGAGACTTGCAAACATGCCGCGAATCTCAGAGATCCTTACTATCATCCAGCATCTAGTACGTGCAAATCATCTTTGACGTTGCAGGCCTAATCATTTGACAGGAGTCACACGAGATCGATAGCATGCTGGAAGTGCTCTACACTAAACTCAAAGATGATGTTCGTCTGTCCAACACGATCCAGTTCGACGTCAAACCAAAGAGAATCCAAGTGGACGACCTCGTCGCGAAGATCAAGCTGTACCAAGGTCCTGACAAAGAGTCACAAGACGTGCTGGAGGCCAACTTTGCAAGATGGTCGCTACAACCTGATTTGTTTTGGAAGATTTCGGGAGAGGACATCTATTCCGAACTTGATGCACAAGCGCAAATCGTACGATCCTACGTACGAGCTCAAGGTGGTGACGCGTAGTCCCGCATGAAACAACGAGTGGCGTGCCTTGTTCTTGTGGATTTCCGCGATGGCATTGGCCGTCCATCTGTTCAAGAAACCGCCACTATACTGTACCAGACTGGCATCATCCCGACCAAGCTATCCAAGGCGATCAAGACTGTCAACGCTATGGTAGACGCGGGCCATAGATATAGGAACCTGGAGCTCAATACGACATCTGGACTGTGCCTAGTTCTGGGCATTCTTTTGCCAGAATCATGGTTGGTCGATATACGATTTATCAACGAGACAAGCTAACATAAACCTAGCTGGACGAAAAATAAGAGCGGCCCTGTTTTCGAAGCGATCAAGGACCGAGTCTTTCGGACCAGGACTCATGCAATGGCTACTCAGTACAGCGAGCTTCAGAAAAAGATCGTCAGAGCAGAGCTTGCTCGGGTACAAGGTCCGCTGACTACTTCCTACGAGACTCCCGGGTCGTATAACGCCTTGCTTTCCCCGATGCCCCTGTTCAACGAGGCAGCCATGGGTATGGATCTGTCAATGTGGCAGAACGAAGAGTAAATTACCCATTTTGCATAGAGAGGTTCTTCAAGTTTGATATGACACCACGAGTAATGACAACCTTTTGTGATTTTTGATGTCACGCACTGCTCGATTCTTGTGCTCGAGAGTCAGCGTTCATCATGCGTCTGACCACACGCTCCATAGTCGTGGCCGCAAGCTTGGATATCACCCGCACTGCTTCTCGAGCGAGCCCGTCCCGATTCGTCGACAAATCTAGCGTCGTGTCAAAGGACTGGAGATCCGTGCGGGCTTTGGATTGTACTTGGTTGAAATCATGTAGGGTCATGGCGAGCATATGAAACATTCTGGCTACGTACACCAATCCAGTGACATGTAGTTTGACTGGGCGCCCGCAACGTGACTCAGAATATTGGTCTCGCTGCTCGAAGTTGAGATCTGGAAGAACCGAGCAGAATAAGGTAGCACACATTTGTAGACACTTGTGCTCGCTCAGTTCACTCGGATGTGTCATACTGGCAGCCTGCAGAATCCACCATCAAACCGACAGACAGGAGAGATGCATACCTAGGAGAATCACGCGATCGTCTATTACGGATTTACGAAGATATCTGTGGGACCCTTGCGAAGCCGACAGCACAATTGACAGCGCCACGCTAAATTGTCGCATGTCAATTTAGCGTGAAGCGTGATTTTCAGACGAGCGCTCTGTGATCTCTCATTTGTGCGTCCAGGTCACATTCCACAGTCCAGTATGCAGAGAAAGTCGTGGCGCGATCTCTAGCTGGATGAATCGAGTCAACAAGTAATGCAGTATAGCATGCAGCTTGTTCGAGGCGGTTGTGGTCCAGAACTTGGCTGTCAGGTATCGAATGAGCAATCTACAGGGTTTTTTGCCGTTGCTAAAGTTCGGCGATGGCTTAAGATATATAAACGACGGCTCGAGTCATCCGTCTGATTGACCGTCCATCAAACTCACCAAACAACATCAGCCAAACATCAGAACAGTGATTGGAGATATGCCGAGTGGTAACGACAAGACGAAAACGCCTATGTCAGGCAGCGCAGCGTCCCGTATTCAGTCCGCAAACGTAAGTCAGGTAACTCATTTCACGAACCTACGAAGCTGACCTCTTCAGTCTGGACCGGGCGGGAACTCTGGTTTCGCCTCGCGTGCTCAGTCTGGCGCTGCAAACAATGCTAATTCAGGTCGCGTGAGCCAGACCGGGAGCGCCAGTGGACCTAAGGGCGGTGACGGCGTTAGCGGCGGAAAGAAATGAGGAGGATTTTCGTGCAGGGTCGTGGACGGAAGCTGTGTTTTCGTGTCCGTCCACATGTTGGTAGCCAAGTGGGAAACCCATTGAGCATCGGGTGTTGTACCACCTCTTTGCTTGTCCGATCATTTGTCATTAGTTTGAGACACAACAAACTGCGGGACGAGTCTGTTCTTGAGGCTCGAATGTGCGATAACCTGTATGGAGGGCATCTCAAGTTGAAGCAGACATCAAGTTTTAATCACCCAAATTATCTATAATGTACACGAACGGTAATGATGCTACAGTGAAGTATTGAGAGGTGCGGTAGGAATGGTGTCGTCAACGTCTTATGATGATATACGCTCGCATGATTCGAGGTTCAATCGACCGCAACGGCAGATGTTCCCAGTGGAGTCCCAACATGGAGTACAAATGCGCATGAGACTGATTCCTGAGCCATTAGAATATGCCTATAGTTCACTAGGATGGGCCTTACTAGAGCATTATACTTTACGTTGACAGCTAGTAAGTATATATACCGATCGCTTGCAACCTTCATACATCGATCCTTATTTCCAGTAGAGCTCGCCATCGTTTGCTTCCATATCGACACCCAAGATGCCAACAAAGAAGACCAAGTCACGAAACCCCTGGTCCCTTCATCCTTCTCGCCATAGAGATGTGCTGCGTCTATTGCAAGACAGCGGCCTCTCTTTTGACTTTTACGACGTCGATGATCCTTTTAACAGTACCCGAGAATACGACACCAACGTCATGGGCCGATTTCCTTGCTGGAATACTCACTGCCTCTCGAATGGATGGTCGAGCAAGATGATACCGGTGACCATACGATTGTATCCCGATTCGCGATACAACGTCAGGGTCTACAACCAGCGGTGTCAAGAGTGCGGAAAGATGAGCCGGCCAAGACTGGACGGCTCTTATGCCGAGAGAGTTGTGTACCGGCTGAAAAAGTGGTCTGGAATCGACGTCGAGGCGCCTTTCTTCTCGGGCGAACGCAACGGACCTCATCTGACTGAGTTTTGCGAGGGCTGTCGGAATAAGCGATGCAAGAGTCAGACAACAAGCATGTTGTAGACTAGTTTCATTCAACCGGTCTATCGAGTTCATGGAAGGCGGCACGTTATCACGGTTCTCACTATGCCATATATCTTTTCCAGACATAACCAAGTATCATCGGAGCGCCCGTTCGTGCTCAAATGTTAGTGAGCTTTCTGTGCAAGACTCTTGTCTGTATTAGTACACTTCAAGGCGGTCCGATGGCATCATAAAAACCTCCTCGATAGCTTCCGATACTGCTTTGCAGATGTGAGTTCCGGGCTGAGCCAACCACTCGGCGAAGATATCGGCCTCGTAAATCCGTGTGATTTCGTTGACAAAGTACTGACGATGACCGCCGGCAAGAGACACGCCAACGTCTAGTCGAACACCAACCTCCAACGACTCGTATCTTGTTGACCAGTCTGACCTGTTACGCAAAGCGTTAAAGACATATATGGCAAACTCTTCGAGCATGTGGAGGTCATTATCCTTGTATACGCCAGGCCCATCCCGGAACATCGAACCGAAGCGTAATACAGTCACTACCAGCTCTTTGTTGGGGAGCTCTAGCGTGTGTACTATCTCCATGACTACCCCTCTCCGTTGGCGTAGCGCTGAGATATCGTTTCTCGTTACTATGAAGACTCGATATTCGCCCTCTGATCTCAAACCTGCCACGAACTCTTGGTGAAACCATCGCTCAACGCTTTGGCATGCTTGTCGTTTACTCACTCTGCGCTTACGAGACAGGCATTGTAGATGTGTGGAGAGATCGGCTGCTGTCGGATGGACTATGACGTGTTCACTGCCGCAACTATGCGTCCTTTTCAGAACGCTATTGGCGTGAAGATAGCAATCAGACGTGCTGTCGCAAGTGACGGGTCGGAAAGACCATTGACCAGGAGCACATTTGGCAATTTGGTCCAACGCTCGTATGTCGCCGATTTTTTGTTGTGAGTATTCGAGTTCTTCTGCAGAAGGGAACATGCGCAGATCGCCTGGCCGCTTTTTCGCCATATATGTGCATATGTCTTGTACAGTGCGATCCTTGGGATCATATCGACACCATGCCAACAGAAGCAGGGTATTCAAACCCAGTGATCGGCGGTCGTGTTGGAGTTGCTGCCGCAACCATGTACTCGTCTTCATCTCGAGCTTGACACCTCGGCGGTCCGCCAAGAAAGAGGCTATGATGATAGATTGGTGAGCATCGACGTGCTCCCGATCCGCATGCAAAAAACATGGTCCGACAAGCGTCCGCAGCTGTTCAGCTTCCCCGTGCAAGAAACAGCTAGGTACGAGAGTGCTGTTAGCTGCCGAAACATGCCTGTGGCGAAGCATCTGTGTCGGTATCGGTTCCGCTGAAGGAACCCCACAGCCGATCCAGATAATGGAGTCACAACGGGTGTGCAGGCTAGGCGGGAAGGCTCTGATTTTGGAATCGATGGAACCGCTGTGACAGTTGGTCTTTGGTATCGATATGACATCGGGGTATGAGTCGGCTCCTAGTTTGAGAGCATAAGATGCCATCAGGTATTCATGAACGGCGGCCGAATTGTCCAGATATATTATGGTAGGGACTCCGGCTCCAGGGGCACAATGGTCGCATTGTGCTCTGATAAATTTCAGATGCTCTTTATCGACTCCTGTGTACCTCGAAGCGATCTTCGAATCGACGACGTGATGCTTTCGCTCTTTGTCGTAGATCACGTGCGATCGCATGTGTTCCCAAGCCTGCAGATACCGGTACATCAGTGGTGTGCCTTGTTTGTGGACATAGATCATCGAAGGCGCTGTGACTTACAGCAACGACGAAAGCAAACCTATAAGGAATGCACACTGTGACACGTCCATCAGGAGAGAGATGGGTCGGAGGTGATCTTCGATAGATGACCCCTGTCAGACTATCCCGCTTGAACCACGGTTTGTCCAAACGTTTCCATCCGTCCTCGCCATCAAGCAAGTTCAGCACCTGCCGCTCCCGACTCACGTCAAAAGATTCTCTGGATTCGCGGAAACGATTGTAAAATGCGGTTCGCAGGTCAAGATCGTGAGAACGGAGGTGTGAGAGACAGCGTGGGATGGTGGTGGTATTTGACGTCCCCGAAATTTGCTCAGCATGTAAAGCAGGCGACGAGCTTTTTGTATCGACCTCTAACATTGGTGGATACTGTACTATCGGATGGACGGTACTGTAATCTTTCGAAACACTAAGTCGAGGCAGAGGAAATCGGTGAGTGACCCAGATAGGTCTTGTTTGTTCTGCTCTAGGTGATCTGTGCGGGCGGACAGCGGGTATGTGCACTACAACCAGTATGTACGCTACGCCCTAACAACTACAGGACTCTCCAACGTTCCGAGTTTCCAGAGCAACTTGCGAGTTCTCCACACGTCGCGTGGTTCACGCGCCGTCCGCGCATGCAACACGCGCACCATTGTCGACCCCAATCATTTTGCGCACACCCTCTGCTTCGGCATAGAGACCAGCCCAATGGCGCGAACGAAATTCATTCCCAAACCGAAACCCCCACAACCCGCGACGCCGAAATCGCCACCAGAGACGGCTGGACGCGCAGCATGGACTGCAGCAATCGAGCTTGGCGCATCTAACGGTCAAGCTCTGATCGAGAGACCAGGTGGTGGCACATGGGAGCTCGTGAGATGGGCGCATGGTGCTGGTGCGAGTAGCGTGGGCGGAGCGGAAGCAATCCCTGCATTGACGGCCATACAAAGAGGGGAGCGAGAATTTCGAGAGACACGTCACGGCCATGCAGCTGTGCGGGCTCGGAAGAAGGATCCCACCGACTGGGAAATCTTCGCGTATCCGAAGCATGTTTTCATGGACGGAGACACTACACCGGACATTCAACGGACACTGGAGCTTCAAAAAGAGAAAGCGAAGGCTCTTGGGACGACGCCTAAGGAGATCGCCGTGGGGTTCTTCCAACACATGATAAGCGAAGTCGTTGGCTCGAAGGAAGGAACATTCGAGATATACCTAAACATCAGCGATCGTTGGCGGAACCGGCCTGTACAAGAGCTCATGCTGAGTCTGCAAGCTCTCAAACCCAATGTATACTTCGAGAATGTTGACGAGTGCTTGAGCACTCTCGTGGGACGGATATCCAGTAAAGAAGGCGACTTGAAGCCCGGCGAAGTGGTAGTAGTGGTGGATTGCGGCCATTCGACAACGGTTCGTCTTCCGCTTGGCAGCGCGGCCTTCTCGCCAACAAGACTGACTCTACACAGAACGTAGGCTTGGCCGAAATCGCAGATGGACCGACGTACAGGGTGCATCGATATGAAGAATACGCCGCAGGCGCTGGTGCGATAAACATGGCGGTCGAAGAAGAAGTCCGATCCATCAACAGAACCAACGGCGCCAAGTTCATCGACACGAATGTGTGGGAAGTAACAGAGTTCATCGATGACTATTTCAAGCCTGAGCCAGACTCGAAGCTTACTACACGCTATGGGTTTACGGAAGCAGAGTGGAACATGATCATAGGGCGCGCGAGACTGGCGAACACCGCCCTGGATAAACGTCGTGTTGAATTAACGCGACAGATACTGGCCGAAGCGAAGAGCAAGGCCAATTCTGGCTTTAAAGTACTTTTGACTGGCCGTGGGTCACGGAGCCCTACGTTCAGAAGCGCCTTCAAAAGCTTGCTCGATAACGAGCATCCTGCTGCAGCCATGCATGAGGATCAAGAAAGCCATAGGTGAGCATCTTTCGAAGCGGCTTGAAGTAATTGACTAACACTATCGCCAGCACTGCCGTCCTTGCGGGACTGATGCGCATCTCTGACGAGCCTGACATTCTCTCGGTCAAGGAGGTGCCGATGTCGCTGTGGCTGAGAAGTGATCCGGACGAAGCGACGAATGGAGAGGACTGCAGAACGGTGATTCGGATCTGTACGCAGGGTAAAACCACAAAAGATACGTTTAGTGTGCGAGACAGAGCATCGGCATCTCATCCCATCCATTACGAGCTCTCTGCTGCTGAGGATGAGCCTCTCTTGCTCGACTTGTCAGTTTTTGGAACACCAGTCGGCGTGTCTGATGACGATATCATCATGGGATGGAATGCAGAGAAATTCGCGTACACGGATGCTGATAGGGTCTCCGAGTTTGGAAGATTCGAGCAGAAGATGCCACAATTAACCCCCGCGAATGGCAGAAAAGTCTGCCATGTGTATCTATACGTGGAGGTGTCCAGGCTGTCGGTAAAACTCCACGCGGTTTTTGCCCGCGACGGGCACGAAGTCAAACGCTTAGAGAAGACGCCATTCGAGAATGCATTCCAGAATGGGGAGATCAACGAACATTTGAGAAAGGACAAAGGTATCGATCTGGAAATCGTACGCCTCAAGCAAGTTGCGAGACCGGAGTCGTTAGCTGTGAACCGAAGGGACTCCACGATACCAGAAAGTCAGCTACCAAGCGATGATGATAGCCAGCATCAGCCACCAATCACAACTTCGGCGCAGCAGGACGAAATTTCGGTCAGTCACGGGAACAGGAAGAGGAATACGTCGCTGCTACAAAAAGGTCAAGCGCAGCGACGGAAAGTATTGAGTTTACTGTCAAGCGAAAAGACGATCTCTCAACGTAGAACGGGACCAAACTCCCACAATACGGACGAGGACGAGACAGAATCGGAGATGGAGATGTGAAAATGCGGCAGACTAGGTTTGGCCGAAGAAAGCGGATAGCGAGCAATAACCACAGCTACTATATGTCCCTGCTTGATTAGGTAGAAGTTTTGCCTACATGTTCCACAAAATCTTACAACGTACCGCCACTTCAAGAGGACCTCGATTTAGAAGGTGATCTGCACTGAGGAAAGCCTCATCCGAGTTCAACATAGCATGTGCTGGGAGTGGTGGAGGCGAGAAGCGTGGGAGGGTAGATCCTGCCTCGCAGGCGACCGTAACAAACTTTAGAGGCGATCACTTTTCGAGAGACTCCTTGGGAAAGCTCGTATACCTCAACTAAAATGAGCCACCAGGTACATGGAAGTTTCAATCTCTTCACCCATGCTCGTCATACAGATTGCGTAGCCTACGACCGTGCCACCGCCCAGGTGCAGCTGTGGATCTCGCCCGAGTCTGCCTTTCTTGCGGACTAGTATTATCTCCAAGAAGTTTCGGTATCCTTATCCCCACCACATGTGCACAGTGACTCTTCACACACCTGGTTTGTCCACAGTTTATGTATAGCTTGCCAAATACTATCAGACATATAAACCGCAAGAGTGGTCGTATGGATGGATGGACAGCTCGATAGGCTTCACATTCTGGGCCAGCATCATCGCTATATCAGTGGTGCAGGCGCACGAAAGAACATCCTTCTCAGGCGATAATATATCACTTCTCCATAGCTGTAGAGGCATGTCACAGTCCAGGGCATATCTGCTTCATCGCTAGACAGTATCAGACTGCTTTCCTTTGCACACAAGGTATCGGAGAGTCTTTCTAGGTCTTTGCTGCCATCCAATCGTTGTGATCACTCTGTCTCCATGTGTGTCCGACAATTCAGTAGGCAGGCGAGCCAGTAAAGAGCTGCCACGGTTGTTTCGGTCTTACGGGCGCTACGGAGCTGCAATAATTTGCTGTAGCCCCGCGTTTAAGCGCTGGGTGCTACAGCTGGCTGTCATCCCAAATGTGTATATCAAGGCGCCCACAAAGCTCCACCATGTGTCTCTCCTGCTTCCTGGTTGAACACCAAATCCCAGGCATTCCCTTAAGGTTGACAGCTCGCATTTGTATTGGCATCCACCTCAAGGAACTTTCCTCGATGGCTCAAGGCAATGCATATAACGAGTTACTGCTTAAGTACGTGACTGCAGATCCCATGAGCTTTTCCCGAAGGTGCAGATCGTTTTTACTGACAGCTTTTAGCCTCAGGTTGAGCAGTGCGTACTCTGATCTCACCATCACATGTGGTGCGTTCGAGGCAAAAGTGCACAAATGCATTGTCTGCCCGCAGTCGGAATTCTTCCAGAAGGCTTGCGAGAACGGCAGATGGAAGGTACATCTCACGTGAGGAAGAGATAAACAACGAGCTGATTCGCGGACAGGAGGGACAAACCGGGGTCGTTGAGCTTGAGCCTGCCAGCCATGACGACGAAGCCGTAGCTGAGGACGATCCCGAAGCCGTGCGATTAATGATAGATTTTTTCTATCTCGGCGACTATGATCCAGACGTCATCACAAAACATTCTTCCAAGAGCTCAGCAAATGAGATCGACTCGGCCCTTGGAACAAGTCGCAGTCCCCAGCAGGAGGCTGTAAGATGCGACACAGTAACGGAGATGGCAATGGAGCCAAGAGATGACACCGAACCAGGATTGCAAATTCCTAATGCAGACCCTGCTGCGGACCAGCCGGACTTCCAAGCTCTTTCAGTCAAGAAAAAGAAGAAAAAGGGGAAAATCAGGCTATTGAACGACGATTGCTCGGTCATTCGAGATTCGAAGTCGTTGCAGACGAAAAATCTCCTCACAACGCATGCAAAGATGTACAGCATTGCAGCAAAGTACAACATCAGACCGTTGATGGACGTTGCAGTCATGAAGTTCAAGTCAGCAGCGAATGACAGGTGGGATGTCCACGACTTGATCGCAGCTGTACCGGTTGTGTATAACCAGACCGTGGGACACGAAGAAGAAATACGCGACATACTTGAAGTGATGATTCTCGAACATACCTACAGACTGGTACACGAGACAGGATTCAAGGAAGCCGTCGAGCATGTTGATGGTCTCACATTCAGTCTCTTCAAACGTCTGGGTGCCTTGTCACGCCACCAGAAGGTCTGCCGACGTTGCGGTGCCGCCTTCATGAGCATTTGCGCGTTAGAAGGATGCAGGCCCATGCCATTTGGGGGCTATAACCACGATTGTGACTTGAAAGGGCCTTGTCGTGAGTGTAGATAAGGTAAAAACCTGCGCTGACTGTTGGTCCTGCAAGTCAGTAACAGAAGACGTTTGGGGAAAGACCTTTGATGCTCGATAGATGCAGATAGCAAACCGGAATCACGGCTGACAATCCTACAGACCTCTTTGCGGCTCGACATGTTCACATCAACCAGTTTAATCGCCAGCGGTAGAACATGTTACTATCACAAATATGCACTCTTGGTCTCAACTTTTGCGCTTGGAACGCGTCGCCTCTTCCTTACATTGGAAGCACGCCTCTATACGAGTAGTAAGATGACAATAGAGTAACTCAGTCTCTTTTGGACCAAAACTATAAGTCTGGCATGATTACACCACGCTTGAGCAACTCTAGTCCTGTAATTAACAGCCCATCGTTGCTGCGTGCCAACGGTGACACCCTATCAGTATTGTTATGGTCCAGCAACCCATGCTTGAGAGCCCTGGAATATATAAATATCTGCTCCTATGGATAAATCGCTCAACCATGCTACGGCGCCGCGATAGGTCTGTGTGCGTGTAAGTAGCTGACTTGTAAACTCACCAAGCTGAGATTTTCTATGAGAGCGAAGAGATGCCTTGATCTCAGCCTACACATGAGACGGCCCTGACCCGATATTTATGGTATACTGGTTAACCGCCGTTCGTGTCATGATACATTGGGTGTTAATTGAGGCTACGCATTCATTAGATTGGCTAAGGCTAAGGCTGAGTCAACTGCATGGTCTTGTCCAAGAGGGTGGCCAACCAATAATGACGGTCCCGTGATCATTGTGGGTGAAAAAGACCATGCCGTTGATCCATCGCTCTGGAAGCACAACACGGCTCCCGCACAATTTGACCTTCAAGGAAACCGCATTTCCTGCCTCGCCAGAATCTTCTTGTGGAGGCTGCCATGTGGTCAAAATATTCATGGATTGCCCCAACTCCCATCGACGAGGGATGAAGATACCGCTTGCGGATTGCCCCGGAAGGCTAGCTAAGCGTAGCTGGAGCCCTCTATCTATTGCCTGGAAAAGCTTACAGGCCATGAGGTCCATATAGTCAAGTGCAGGCGAACTTATGTTATTCCTCCGTTTGTCTAGATATTCACATAGCTTGGCGGCAAGAAAGTATTGCTGACGTTGCTTGAGCTTGGAAGCCAGTACTTCCAGCTCACGCGACTCCCACGGATATATCTCCAAGTATTCTCTTCTGGTATCCGAGAGTCTGGGCAGGTTGAAATCACTGGTGTAGAGTTTCGCGTGCTTCGGAAGACACCATATGTATCCGATAGTCTTCAGACCTCGTGAGACGAATTCGACCGGGGGCAGTCGGCAGCATTTGAGAAAAGTGAGTCCTTTTGTCGAGGTGGGCAGGTCCTCAATTGCGGGCTGTATCTGATGCAGGACTCCGTCAATCGTGTGCTGAAGCGATCTTGGATCTGTCCTTTCGTGGTTGATACCACAAGGAATGATCTCTCCATTCAGCAAGAACTGTGCCAACAAGCAAATACTTAGACTGCGACCCTCATTTGCCAGACTTTGAACGTCCAGTCGCGTTCGGTATGCACACGTGTTGGCTGTGATCGCTAAAGTGTCCCAGGCGTCCTCAACACCCCGTCGCTTTATGTCTGCAAAGATGGTGGCTGACATTGGTTTCAACCGACCATTGGATCGTTTGAGAGTAATACTGTATTTCCCAATCTTTGAGAGCATTACAGCGCACGATTGATGATATTGCTTCCACCCAGTCGCAGAGTATGCCAGAAGGAAGATTGTGGCTTGTTCGCGGAATCTCGTGGCCTGAGCACAGAACTCTCCAGTCATCTCACCGTAACGTCCTGGCACTCGGACACCGGACTTGACTGGTATCAAAAGATCCATTCGAAGGCCTGAGAGATATTCCTCCTGGTAAATCCAAGCCCTATCCCACCAACTGTCCCTTGTCAGATCTTCGAGGATGCGAATCACCTTGGAAATCGTCTCGGTGCAGATGTTGGGGCAAAAACGGAAATTCCCTGCGCTGCCCTCGAAGCTTAGGTCCCCATCGAGGAGATTTGCCAGCAGTTGTGCTCCAGTATATGAATAGATCGGGGTCGAGAGTAGACCGACCGTCTGTGTGGCGTTTTTATAAACCAAGTCCATAGAATTTATTGCTTCTGCTTGCTTTGTTGGGTTGGCCTGATCGATGCAAGCTTTGTCTATCCAGAAGATGTCTATGTTGTGTGCTTCCAGGTACTTCACCGTCCTATCGAGCACACTATTCCTTATGTGCAGCGTGTCTCGCTGCTCGACAGTCTTTCCAAACTTGACTCTACGTGGAGACAGCACGGAGTATTTGCCATGGCTTGATTTTTCGTGTACAGACGGCTGGCGAGTCCACGAAACCGCGATGAATTTGCGCCTTCGCCTGCGATTCAAGACTTTGCGAAAACAATTTCCATGTGACGCCTCGCGGCGTAAGCAGAGGAGATCATCCGCCCACTCGTGGGCCTTTTCGACCGGCTCTGCGTGTTTCTGTATTGCTCGGAGCTCAGACACAAGACTAGATCGCCGAAGGGCTGGAATGTCTTCGAATTTCGTCAGCCTGTCATCTCTTCCGATCGTAGCCATGTTGGTGTTTCGTTGTACTGGTTCCGAAAAGCTCCAAGACGTGTCCTGCCAGTACTGATGACGACCGGTGTCAAACTCTGATCGAGTGGTAGAATGCAGCTTGCCGCAGTTTCAGATTCGCTAATAACAAGATTGGCGCGTTTCAAGCTGAATTTCTTGTGACAAGATGTGCTGTTGAATGATGATATCAGAAGTTTTTTGATCGGCTGAGCTTTATTTGCTGACAGCTCAATTGAACGACCGGTGTAACTGCTTACTCTCCTTACAGCTGACCCCGCAGTGTACTGCCTGATCTTCCACTCGACTCCCACCATCTGGCCATGAATGTCAATACAGTTGAGGTGGCAGGCTTGCGATAGAGCAGTCTGTTATCGTCGCGCGCGCACATGATCAAGTACTGAAAAGCATGTGCAGCAGTTCCATGTTCCAAGGCGCTGCCATAAACATTGTGTTTACTGCGGCGTGGCACGCGCGCGTCGCCTGTGCGCGTGAGGGGGAATTCTTCTAGCCTAGCCTTGCACCTATAAACGCCATGGCTGCTAGCTAGTATTGTGCAGCGCGGACATTCTTATTTCATTATCCTGCCTGGAACACGAATCGTCTCGCTCGTTCGTTCCGCGCATGGTCTGGGATGCATCATGTGTGAGGCGTGTGATGTAGTCCGGCGCCAGAAGTTTTGCTTCGGTGCCAATCCCAAGCGCTGGATCGTGATAGATAACTTCGATGGGCGAACAAAACGGAATAAGACTTTGGAAAGCGTGCACGGGTTCTGTATGGGTGTTCGGACACTTGAATTTTTAATTCTGTATTGAGATGATGCTGCAGATAAACAGTTTTTGACATCCCGGATGCAATGAACGTATAGGTCAAACTGATAGCAGTAGCGTGGCGGGTCTACAAGATCTTATCACTCGCCTCATCCAATGTGCAGGACGCTTCCAACGGCGTGCAGCCTGCGATAGTTGCCCAACTGCAAGGAGAAAGAAGGATTCTGCGCGATCTGGTCGCTTGATCGAGAGTTTCTGCAATGGACGGCGAGCTTTCGTCGCAGTAGACGACTACGGACCAGCAGTGCAGGACATTGACCACGTAGACAACCGTCAGAGTTCGCCGCTGTCTCCAATCTTGTACATCTTTTACAATGCGAATTCCGGATCACAACGTAGCTGTGTTTGTAAGCGCATTCCGTTGTCCAGAGCAAGAGCTTCTGCGCGGATCTCCTCCGACTTAGTCATGCGGCGAAGGGTGACCAATCCTCCACCAATGGCTTTAAAAAAAAATGTGGGGACGCGCAGTGGGTGAGGCTGTTTATGTATCTGCAGTAGTGTATGACACCGATATATAGCATGCCGGTGCTAGGTGTTCGATACGAGTAGAGATGATGCCGTTCCTTACGAAAACCTGGCGTCGTGGGACGTTGCAAACATTGGCAGGTGTTCCAACGGACCTGCTCCAGATCCATCAGTGGCTGTATGTTGTTGACTGTATTGTTGAAGATCGTCTGGGCTCAGTCGCCGCATCCGTACTGCTGGACTCTGATTGAAGCACCGCACTGCTGTTTACGTCGAAAGACACGGTTTTTATTCTCATTTTCATCTTGGCTTACTCTCGATGTTGTGCATGTGTTGTTCAAAGCGACGAAGAAAGGTCCTCTGTGGGCCCTATGTCTACGCGGACTTGCGTGGTGGTCTGTCCAAGGCATCGTCGTAAAATGTGAACGCGTTTGCAGCAACGTCACTTGGTAATTCCTTACTCTCTCATATCCGTTATGCGTTCCATGACCAAGTTGCTGAGGTCTCTTGACACTGTCAAATATTGTCAGTGACAGGTTGGTAGCCTGCACCACGTATAGATGGACCTGATTGCTGACCACTCAGCACCCGAGATCATCGCCTAAGCAAAACTCTTGGCGCGAGAACGAGCCATGTGCCTCACGCATGATACATTCCACACCATGCGCGGCACGAACGAGCGGGACACTTCATATTTCAGGCGAGATAGTAGAATATGGTCAGGTTTTATCAGCTAGCAGCCGAGCCGTTTGAAGATACAAGGCCGGGCTACCAAACTGTCAATTTGAACAGCTCTTTATGGACCAGCTGCAGACCATGATAATATCCTGATTCGAAGAATTCAGGACAAGATGCGGGAAATCGACACGCTAGATTTGTAGCTTTTCCCATGAGCGGCAAATGCGTTCCAGCCTGTGGTATTCCACCCCTCATCATTGCATTACTGCAACCGTTCTCAGGTGGCGTTGCTGCTCGTGCTGGTGGGGCCGCCCAATGAGGCCGCCCAGTGGGGCCGCCCAGCGCGCAGCGAACGACATGCACGGGGCGCAGAGACAATATATTGCAGCAAATATGTTCGTGAAAAATTCTGTGTCCACTAGATACCTCGACCATCCGGACGACTCCTCGCTAAACAACCGTCCCATCTGAGGTTCGTCAACAAATCACTCGTCGCCCATTCTCCGTTGTCAAACACCATTAATTCTACTTCCTCGACTCGTCTCCTTGAGACAAACGAGAGTCAACGACCAGCCTACGACATGTCAGTACGAATGGATCTCTATCAGCATAGATGCACTGAGCATACCTGAAGCCACTGCTCATCACTCGTTCCCTGGAGCGTCTGACCGCCATGTCGACTATTCATCGTCTGCCGAGGCCACGGATTTTCTCGAAACAGTAACATATGCCATCGACCAAGGCCTGGCGAACGTCTCGGTGACCACGGAAGGTCTCGCCACAGAATGATCGGCGGGACCCGGCGGATGAAGGAACATGGCCGCCAGGAAGGACTTCGTTGGACGAGCCTTGTGTACCATTGGGCCACACAGCGCAGTGGGCGAGGGCGGCGGAGAAGAGGTTGGCGAGCCACTGCTGGGCGCTGGCGAACCATGCCGTGCAGTGGGTGAGGGCGGCGGAGAAGAGGTTGGCGAGCCACTGCTGGGCGCTGGCGAACCATGCCGTGCAGTGGGTGAGGGCGGCGGAGAAGAGGTTGGCGAGCCACTGCTGGGCGCTGGCGAACCATGCCGTGCAGTGGGCGAGGGCGGCGGAGAAGAGGTTGGCGAGCCACTGCTGGGCGCTGGCGAACCATGCCACGCAGTGGGTGAGGGCGGCGGAGAAGCGATGGGTGAGCCACTGCTGGGCGCTGGCGAACCACCCAGTGCAGTGGGTGAAGGCGGCGGAGAACAGGTGGGCGAGCCACTGCTGGGCGCTGGCGAACCATGCCGTGCAGTGGGTGAGGGCGGCGGAGAAGAGGTTGGCGAGCCACTGCTGGGCGCTCGCAAACCATACCGCCCAGCCGGCGCGAGCGGCTGTCACGAATGCGCCGATCCGTGGTAGAAAGATGGGAAGACCAATCAGAAACACGACACAGTAGTATATGAAAGTCCCGCACTGTAGCAGGTTGGCGGTCTGGCCGACCAGCCACCATAGCGACGGCATTTCTGGTATTCGACTGGATCTGCTCGCTTGGTCTTATGAGCCTTTTTGGTTGGGGCGTTGATGGGAAAGTTTAGACAGCGATCAAGGGTGCGATGGCTTTCAGGTGCGATCTGTATCCATGTATTAGCCTCTTCTCACACAATAATCTCTCCAGTGGGTTTCGCATCTTGTTGAAAGAGGTCTGGTAGGCAGGTCGTCGAGCACCGTACCTTTATACCTGTAAAGCATTGAACATATTGAAACGTATGACTTGCCTTGCGAACACTCTCCCAGTTTTATTAGAATCGAAGCGAGGGGATTCAGTGAGAGTTTGATGGCTGTACGAACAGAGCGCAAACTCGGAATTTGGATGGAGTCAAGGTCTTTGTTGTGCTTCGAGAGGTCGGCAGTGGAACTTGCAGTAGAATGTTAAGCACGTTCGGCAAACTGGGGAAACAGATATGAAGTAGGTGGCAAGGCACTGGCGAGGGCACGGGGTCATGATAAAAGAGCCCCTCTGACGGCCGGGGATCGCGCACGATGGTAGCGGTGACACGACAGGCAGGCATCTTGCATTGGGGAGGATCCACAGCTTGCAAACGAAACAACCAGCAAACGGGAGAGAGGCACGAGAGTGTTTGGGCTGCTCAGGGCAAGCTCTGTCCGGACTATGCACCATGGGGCGTTCAGATCTCCCCCGCCGGCAAAGCGACTAGCGGCGCCAGGCATGCGAGTGCCGGGGTACCTACATTAGAGCCTGCATGGACACCAACTGCTTCGCTCGTCGTGGTAGATTCACTAGCAACGGCCGTACATACGGCGGCGAGGAGCAGGGAAGATTGTGGGAGCCGGGGCGCCGCGCACGTCTACGCTCGACCTGTCATGACATCGCTAGGCCGGCGAGGCAGCGTGTGCCTGGCGGCCGGCTCGAGTGCCACCCTCTGGCGCTAGAAAGATGGTGAATCTTCCGGGACCTTGGATGCCGTGCTGATTCGCTGTGGAGAAGTGATCCGGCGCAGTGGCCCAACTGCGTGAAGCTTATGCTTCCCTGCTGACTGGATGCTCGTTTGTGTAACCGTTCCCAGCTGTTCTGAAATCATCTGTGCCACATGCCAGGAACTCGACGCTGCAAACCTTCCTTCGTGCAAACGGTTCGCCGCGGTCTGCACACGGCGAATTCGAGTATCGCACTTCAGCCCCGCTTGCTGCTACCCGCGTGTGCAACGACTTTCTTGCACCTGTGGCTACCAGCATGCGTAGTCTCGTCTGCAGATCATTTGCATGCTGTCCAT
This sequence comes from Epicoccum sp. F181, assembly GCA_037042865.1. Taxonomy (NCBI): domain Eukaryota; kingdom Fungi; phylum Ascomycota; class Dothideomycetes; order Pleosporales; family Didymellaceae; genus Epicoccum; species Epicoccum sp. F181. The sequence goes on from JAJSLS010000020.1 coordinate 729,849, forward strand.
ATATTTTCTATCCAACATAGTGGACATGCAATAGTGTCTCTGTCAGTCTACTTAAGACTAGTGCCAGTGCGTTGAGTCGCATGCCTGAGATCCGTTTTTTCATGTCGCGAAGTTCCGTTGCCCTCAGTCGTGTACGCAGCAGCGCCTCTGTCAGTCCTGGTGCCGATCCGCCCGCGGGCCGTCTACCACCTGTCCACCCACCCTACCCGCTGTCACACGTTCATACGCTTTGACTTTTGATTTATTTTACAATCATCCATACTTTCTAGATCGGCATAAATTCACAGTAGAAAGGTAGGCCCTGGTAGGCTTTCAATCGATTGCTGTGTGGAATTCCCAGCTCCAGGGTTGGCCCCGCTGCTACGAAGTGGGTTCACCTCTCACTAATCTATATATGCGAAGTCACGATGGAATCGTCTACGTTACCGACTTGCTTTACAATCCGTCATAACAGTGCCCTGACCATGGCAGCTTGACTTCTGCGGCCAACTTCCTCTTTGCATGCTAGCAAGAGCCGATTCTGGATCCGGTCGGAGTCTGTCTCGCAGAAACCCTCGACGGACTCGTTGGTGTGGCGCCGTAGAGATGGCTGGCATTGCGGCCATTCTGGTTGCGACCGATGATTGTAGGCGTAGGCATTGCGATGGTGTTGATGTACAGGCACAGGTGATGGTACCAGACTTGCAAAAATATTTTTGAGGAAGAGAAAAGCCTCGCAACATCGACACGACCGGTCTAAGTCAGACAAGAACACCGCGACGTTATCAGGTCGAGTACCTTATGGCGTTCTGGCCCTGTCAGGTAGGGCGGCTGAGAATGCGAACACGCCTAACAGAGAACAAGGTTACAGCCATCTTCGGGGAACTCGACTAAGGCTAGCGACATGTCCCAAAAAAATCGACTGCATCCGGGCACTTCATCGTCGTGAGTAGCGCCGCCGCGGTGCAGTATCGAAAGTCTGCAGGTCTCGCCTGTGGACGGCACGCGCACGCTATGGTAGTGCCGAGCGCTATTGTAGAGCCCGAAGGAGATTACAGACGACAGGCCCTTATCAGTCGGTACGGCACTTGGGCCCAATGCCACGGGCATGCCGCGTACCTGCAACTCAAAGGAGCTGTTCCAGACTTGACGGCCAGTCGGCAAGTGCACCGTCAGGATGAACTTGATCCTCTTGATCGACGAACCTAAACCTAGAAGCAGTTCAGCCGCCGAGCACAAGCCACACACGTGTTTAGAAGCCCGCCGCCTGCCGCTTCCCGCCTGTTCCGTCGATGGACAAACGCCACAACGCCATCTGCCCTGGCGAGACATTCATTTCAGGAATCATTTGCCAGTCTAATGTGCTCCGTTCAGAACATTTTGAGTCAACCGTGCGGAACCCACCACACGCTGAATACTATCGCACGACCAGTCGAGTCCGATCTCGAGGCAATCACACACGTGCCAACCGCGTTGGCGAGCAAGCGTGGAAACCCACGTGCGAGTGAGACCTGGAGCACCCGGTTTCTACGGCTTCACGGAGCGCCCGCCGTTCCTGAGCCATGGTAGGAAGTAGTAGCGAACAAATTCGCATGATGCACTTCCCACGTTTGCTTACCGCTTTCGGTGTGTATGCGCTGCCATGAGCCTTGCTTCTCATGCATATGCCAGAACGATGTCGACAGCATGTTGACAGCATGTGCCGCTCGGCGTGCAGTAGTCAGGTATGCTTTCAGACTTTTGCAGCTCCTTTGTAGTTTCCGCCGCTTGCAAGTTTCACAACCATTTCCAAGCAGCGGCACAGTAGTATAGTTCCAACGTTGATAAATACCATATTCGCGGATATTGATGCAGATCTCGATCGAGTTCCTGGCGCGCGCACTCGCGGTCGCTCGGACGTTTATAGCAGCAGCAGTAGCTCGTCATCGCCCCGCTTTCCGCAAGAAAGGCGTTCAAGCTGGCCCTGTTGTACGTGGCGGTTGTGGCCAACGGCGGGCGTTAGTGGAGAGCACAGGCGTGCACAGCAGACAGGCAGTGGCAAGGCGAGCGCGTGGGCGGCGGCGACGGGGATGTGCGCAGGCCTGGCTGGTGTGAGGTACAAGGTTTTGGTTTGCAGGTAGAGTACGCGCAGGGCAGCATCAGCGCACCAGCGAAACACGCGAAGATCTCAGGCCCAGCGACGTGAGCCGAGCTACCAGGCAGGCAGATTAGCTACCACCAGACATCGTTCTGCAGCGCACATCCAACGCAATAAGTCGCAACATCGTGCTAGGGCATACGACCGGGGTCCGAGTTAAACCCAAGCCCACCGCTGATGCGCCGTCGAGGCCCATATCCCCATGCCGGCACTTTTTGCGCGCCGCCGAGTCGAGCAAACCCAATCCCACTTGCCAACCGCCCGGCCACAGGGCCTGGAACATCGATCTTGCGGCGTAACAAGCAGCACCGCGGGGGCGCTATCGAGCAGACACTGTCGGTCTGTCGAGTCATGTCTTAGGGCTACGTGCTGTCATCCCAGACCCTACAGTATGGCCAGACACGCATTGTTCGGTCGTTCGATATTCGCCCGACGCTGTGACGAGCGTCGTGCGAGGCGATGATGATGCATCCTGGTTGCGGGCACAACTGCTTTACAGGTAGGCATTTTTGCACATCTGACAGACTGCACGTCCTGGAGCGATGGAAGGAAGTGGACACATCAACAGTCACGCAAGCGCACGACAGGTCGAACCCGAATAATCTTGCAGGTTCCCGCTGCCGTGGCATGATTTCACCATTCGCGATCAGAGGAGCATGACGTCGGGCCATCGTTGAGCGTGGTCCCAGGCCATCGAGCTGGGATGGCGCCGTTATGCGCCAGGTCGTGGGCGGTAGATGTGAATGTCGCTAGAATAGGAGTCGAAGGATTCGAAACAGAGCCTTCACAGACGGGCGACGAATGACAAAGAGAGTTTCAGGCTCAATTTCCGTGCGCCGGCGTCGCTGGCCTTGAACTCTGTCTCGAAACACTCGATCCAAGATGGGCAAGCGGCATATTGGACACGGCGCACGGCTACTTGGGTCTGTCTGTCTCGCGGCTCGCGTGGAGACCTTGCAAGTGCGTGTACCGTGCAGCAAACTAGAATAGCGATCCGGCACGTTCCTGTGTCACTCCCCCGGTCGCTAGACGCGCCGTTTGATTCCTCACCGCCAGAGGGGACCCAGGGATCATGACGAAACAAGGGCATAAGCGCGCAACGCAGGAGCCAGCGAATGCAACGGCTGCGGTGGTGAAGCCAGGCTGCCATGACCTGGTGTATGCAAAGTAGTGGGCGAGCGTTCCTTGACGGCAGCCAGAAGTGCCGACACCCTCACTCCCCCTCACCGCCGCCTCCAGTCGCCACCTTGACTTGGCAATGAACAGGATGGTCAGTTGCATGGCGACAGTCGACGTGTGTGGATGTGCAACAGTGGATGTGTTGGCAGCAGGGCGGGCGGGCCGGAGGCAGACGGCCGGCGAGCGCATTAGTACCGGGACTGGCAGAGGCACCGCTGATACGACTGAGAGTCACCGCGCTTCGCGACATGGGGACATGGATCGTAGGTGGGCAGCCAGGCGCAGGCGTCGACGTTGACGTAGGCTGGCATAAGTAGTAGAATATGTACATCATAGTGGGTACGAACTACATGAACAACCTGTAAATGGCCTGCGAACGAGACTGCACACGCGCGCAGCGACAGGCGCAGGAGATTCAGTGCGCCCCCGGGCAGCAGCAAGCAGGGCTGAAGTGCGATAGTTCAATCTGCTCGCGTCTAGACCTGGACCGTTTGCACCACAGCGCAAAGTAAGTTGCGGGATTCCGCGTGCCTGGCGCGTGGCACAGATGATCTCAAAACGGGTGGAGAAAGGTAAACAGATGTGCATTCAGTCAGAAGACGCGCACCGGCTTCACTTTTCCCACTGTTGCGACAGCCGTGCCGTTGTCCTGCATGGAGAACGAGAGGCCAACGCTTTTGAAGTCGTAGTGCTTGCAACGCCGGCCGTTCTCAAGCTATTGCGGCAATGTCACATTATACAAACATTATACACGGAGAACAGGCCCCAGCTTAGCTCTCCCTCCGGTGCAATGACAGCACAGTGCGTGAGCGCACGACCTCGTCCCCTCTATGCCCTCCAGCTAAGGCGAGCGTTCTATCGAGCGCATGAAATTAGACGCAGTGTTGTGCTTCTGCAGGAACGCATGCACCTGCGTGCCGTTGGTCGCAACTTGCACCGTGAAGGCCCACGCGATTGCCCGGGATGATCATGGAGAAGGTCGCAGTGGACGCCGTTAGTAATGCTGTTGTGAGTATTCCACCTGTAGACGTAGAGAATGGCTAATTAGCGTTCCTTTGATTGCCAAAAGGGAAAGGCCTGATATCACCTCTTTAGAGGCGAAGAGTGGCGCCCCAGCCGGCCGTCAGGCACACGTTACCATTGCTGGGCAGCAATTTTGTGACAGGTCGAGGTGCGTCCCGAATCCCAAATCCTTCCTTGGCCCATGTACACTGCCTGCATTCCTCATGTACGGTGCGACCGTTGGTAGCGAATCTACAGCGACTTAAGCTGATGTAGGTTCATGTAGGCATCACAGCACGCGCATGCCTGGCGACTGTCGTCGCCTTTCCGGCGGCGGGAGATCTGAACGCTCCATATTCCGCCCGACGCCTGCCTGCACAGCCAAAAACTCTCGTGTCTCGCTCCCGTGTGCTGATTGTTTGGTCTGCGTAATATGTGGATCCTCCCCATTGCAAGATGTGCTGTCTTTCGTGTCATTGTTGCTGTCGTGTGCAATCTCCATCCGTCAGAGGGGCCTTTGTGTCGCCAGTTCCTGACATGGACTGCACGCCGGTGAGAGGGCGCACAAGCGAAGCGACCGTGGTGCAGATACATATAGCATACACACTGGCTGATGGTACGACTTCGTCCACGCGCTGCAAAAATTGTAGAAGATTGCTTGCGCGCCCATACTACCGTGAGCAGGGTTGAAGAAGGACTGTCAAGCGAATTGACATACTCACCCCCGACCGAGGCCGCTCACATCGGATCGCAGGCCAGCGTTCCAGATGCCTGATGACATTAGAACGGATGGCAACGGGCCACTGCGCCGGATCTTCTTCCGAATGGACTAAGTGCGCATCCAAGGTCCGATATGATCACTATCTTTCTAGCGCCGAAGAATGGCACTCGAGCCGGACACTAGGCACACGCTAACATCGCCGGGCAGCGATGGCATGACAGGCTAACTTGCAGATCCCAAATCCTTCCATGACCCATATACGCTGGCTGTAACTCTCCTGTATGGCTGTTGCTATTGAATCTACCGCAACGTAATGCTCATATAGGATCATGTATGTATCGCAGCACCCGCATATCTACCGCCGCTAGTTGCTTTGAAGGCAGTAGTAGATCCGGACGCTCCACATTCCGCACGACGCTTGCCTAAAGCTCCCATGTCTAGCTCTCGCGTGTGCTGGTTGTTGCGTTTGTGTAAGGTAAAACCTCCCCGCAGCACGTGATCATGTCGACCAACCACTCGGCTTGACCAGCTGCCCAGGGAACTACGTAATCGCTCGCACGCAGATGAGTAGAGCGCATAGCCAAAGTAATATCGCAAGTTCACACGGAGTATTCATGGCCTAGTCACAAGATCACAGCCGCAGAAGCTGGTCACGTCCTCGATAGCAAGCAAGAATGAAGACAGGCTGATGGTACGCTTCGTCTGCTCGCAACTGGACCGGGGCAACTTGCACCACAACACAGGGTGCAGCAGCAAGTGTGATGGCAGAGCGGGCGGACCGTAGGCAGACGGCTAGCGAACGCGTTGGCGCCGGGACTGGCAGAGGCGCTGGCCCTGATACCACTGATTTCGTGACATTGGGACATAGATCGCAGGTGACAGGCGCAGGAAGTTATTTGCGACCCCGTGCAGCAGCAAGCAGGGTCGAACAGAGGGTCATGGGCAGTGTGCGACGGTTCAATCTGCTCGCACTCAGATTTGGGCGGATTGCGTCGCAGTGCAGGGTGGCGTTCCGGGTGTCTGGCGCGTGGCGCCGCTGACTTTCGGGCACAGCCTTCGCTTCTCTCGCTGGTGCAACGGCCGTACCATCGTTGTGTATGGGGAAGAGGCCAACGCTCTTCATGTCGCATCCTCTCCGTCACGTGGAAAGGTGGCTCTCGAGCTGCCTGGCGTTGACATGACCAGTCGAGACGCGCACCAGCTCACAGCTTCTCCCTCAATCCATACAGCTCTTATGGCGGTCTGTTGCTATCGAACCTTCGACGATGTAGTGTCCATGTGAACTCAAGTGGGCACCACTCGCGTGCCTGGCGAGCCGCTAGTCGCTTTGCCGGCAGGGGTAGATCTGAACGCCCCACGGACGAAGCTTGCCTAGGGCAGCGTAATCCTCTCGTGTCTCTCTCCCGTCTGCTGGTTGTTTCGTTGGCGTAGGGTGGAGCCTCCCCAATGCAATAAGCCTGCCGCCCTTCGTGCCACCGCCGCCGTCGCGCGCGATCCTCGTCCGTCAGAGATGCATTTATCAAGACCTCGCGCTCCCACCGTGCCCTTGATACCTGCTCCATACCTCTACTCCCAACCTACTGTGTCTGCTTCGGTACCTCGCACCTGTCTTCCAGATGAGTGTTATGTGTTCGTGACAGCTCTGCAATTGCACAGCCTCAGTGGGATTCGACCGCTTCACTCTACTGCAACTGTAACTACCGAACGCTCGAAGAACAAAACGGACCACCTATCCACACTTCAAGTTCGCGCTCTCCTCGTCCAGCTATCAAATTCTCGCACGATCCTCTCACATCAATTCGGAAGAGCATTGTGTAAGTTACACATTTCAACCTATTCATGTCGGGCGGTCGAGATGAGTTCAGTACCCGATGCCCTACCAACCAAGTTCATTCCCACAAATTCTAGACTTGGGCGTACAGATGATAAGTGGAGACTAATAAGTGAATACAGGTCACAACTGAAATACAGCACTCCGTTGTTCGTTCTGTCCAATTAAAGCTTAGACACCATACCATTCAACAATCCTTATTATACCGAACAACCAAATCCAGGCGGATATTGAAATGCCAGCGTTGTGGTGGCTCATCGGCCAAACCGCCAACTTGTTGCAGTGCATCACCTTCGCATACTACTGTGGCTTGTTCTTGGTTGGACTTCCCATCTTCCTACCACAGATCATCACATTCTTAACAGCCGCTCGCTCCGGCTGGGCTGCGTGGTCCGCCGACGCCTGTCGGTGGTTCACCCGTCTGTTCTCCGCCGCCCACACAGACTGCGCTGCCTGGTCCGCCGACGCCTGTCGGTGGTTCATCCGTCTGTTCTCCACCGCCCACACAGACTGCGCTGCCTGGTCCGCCGACGCCTGTCGGTGGTTCACCCGTCTGTTCTCCGCCGCCCACACAGACTGCGCTGCCTGGTCCGCCGACGCCTGTCGGTGGTTCACCCGTCTGTTCTCCGCCGCCCACACAGACTGCGCTGCCTGGTCCGCCGACGCCTGTCGGTGGTTCACCCGTCTGTTCTCCACCGCCCACACAGACTGCGCTGCCTGGTCCGCCGACGCCTGTCGGTGGTTCACCCGTCTGTTCTCCGCCGCCCACACAGACTGCGCTGCCTGGTCCGCCGACGCCTGTCGGTGGTTCACCCGTCTGTTCTCCACCGCCCACACAGACTGCGCTGCCTGGTCCGCCGACGCCTGTCGGTGGTTCACCCGTCTGTTCTCCGCCGCCCACACAGACTGCGCTGCCTGGTCCGCCGACGCCTGTCGGTGGTTCACCCGTCTGTTCTCCGCCGCCCACACAGACTGCGCTGCCTGGTCCGCCGACGCCTGTCGGTGGTTCACCCGTCTGTTCTCCACCGCCCACACAGACTGCGCTGCCTGGTCCGCCGACGCCTGTCGGTGGTTCACCCGTCTGTTCTCCGCCGCCCACACAGACTGCGCTGCCTGGTCCGCCGACGCCTGTCGGTGGTTCACCCGTCTGTTCTCCACCGCCCACACAGACTGCGCTGCCTGGTCCGCCGACGCCTGTCGGTGGTTCACCCGTCTGTTCTCCGCCGCCCACACAGACTGCGCTGCCTGGTCCGCCGACGCCTGTCGGTGGTTCACCCGTCTCTTCTCCGGCGCCCGCGCCAATTGGGTTGCGTGGCTTACTGCTACTCAACGTGCGTCCACTGAAGTCCTTCCTGGTAACTATCCTCTTTGGTTTGCCGGGTTCCGCCGATTGTTCGGTGGCGGGCACTTCAACGGTCTGCGAAGCATTGGCCAAGCCTCAGTTGAAGGTATAAGCTACTGTTTCGAGAAGATCTGCGACATCGGCAGACGATGAATGGCCGACAGCGCATCCAGATGCTCCAGAAGAAGAGTAGTGAGTAGTGACCTCAGGGATGCCCAGGGCATCTATGATGACAGAAACCCCTTCGTACTGACATGTCGTAGGCTGATGGTCGACTCGCATTCGTCCTTTTGCGCCGGGTTTTGGCGGTAGTTTGGGTTTGTGTAGGACCAGTGGTGTGTAGAAATGAAGGCGGGTCGGAGAACAATTTGTCGGTAGAGCACAGATGGGTTGGTTGTTTAGCGAGGTGTTGTCATGAGTATCATGGTATATAATGGAGACTGGATGTAGAAAAACGCATTTGCTGCAGCGGATTGTGTAGACTTCCCCATGCACATCCCTGGCTTGGCGTTGGGCGGCCTCACTGGGCGGCCCCGTCAGCACGAGCAGTGGCATATTCTGGCTAATCACGGCTTCTATAGATGCACTCATAATTACCGCTCCCAGGGATTGGAAGACACACATGCTCTTGTTTTTTCGATTCAGACAAGTCCCTTCCGAATGACAATCGATCTTTGTTAGCTTACCAGACCGGCTTGCGCAAGCTGTTACTTTTCACCTCGCCACCATACCGCTGTGGACCATTATTGAGCGGAACTGACTCTTACGTTCCGCTGGCGCTATCTTGCTATCCGGTCATGTAGCACATCACAAAATGCCCCGAGATCTTTCGCAATGCTTCTGTCTCGATATCCTTCAATTATAAGTGCTACAATTCCCGCGTTGTCGGTCGCTTGCGCCGCTGCAACAGCGGTTGCATCACCCACAACATCTCAACCTTCTTCGGTAAGCACCAGTCAGTCGACCTGCTCTCTGCCTTGACCCGCGGAGTCGGATACTCATGTGACATCAACTAGTTCCTCTCGTACTTGAGGTCGAGTAAAGCCTGATACAGCTTCAGCACCACACTACCCAATACCGGACAAAGCTGGAAGCTTGATCCGCAACGGAAATTTTCTACCGGCATGCTCGCACGGTCTGCTGTCATTTTCTTGTGATCAGCCTTGACATCACCGAAGTGTCATCTCGTCTAACCGGTTCTGGAGGCAACGAAGTGAGGAGAAGGTCGGCCTTCTCTCGCTCGTCTGTCACTTTTTTAACTCCCGCCTCCAGCACAGGTACGCCGTGGCTTGCACGGCTGGCTTTAATGTATGCGTAGGCCTTCTATGCCGATTTCGCGCCGCGCTCAATGAATGTCGCAGCGTGGTCAGCTTGTCGGTCCACCATCGCTTTGCATTCGGCGACGATCGCGCCCTCGCTACTTGCTCTCCCAAGACCACGGTGACCAACGTCTCCAACCTGTCGACGGCCACCTCCAACCCGTCTTTGGTGGACACCGTATGTAGACGCAAGTCATCCGTGATCCTCGTTGACACTTCCTCGCATATCCTCTTCCAGACTGGTGCACAATCAAGCGCTGCTTGATGCTTGATCAAGCGCTTGGTCAAGCAGTCAGTCAATCAAGCATCGTGTAGTCAGTCAATCAATCAAGCAGGACTTTGTGAAGCGCTTGACACGCTTGAGTGCTTGATCAGCCAGGCAATTCTCGGTGCAGGATACTAGATTCCCGAATGTGAGTAACCCAAACCCTAACCCCAGTCGCTCCGGCAAAAAGAGAGCCCCAGATCCCTTATATCAGTTAAGCTCAGACGCTTCGCTGTTTGAGGATAAGTTCACCTGCGGCTGACGGGAGCTAGAATTTCATGGGGTCTGATGAGCCTCTGAGCCAATCGGAGTGGAGTTGTTAGCGCCCGTGGTATCCTCTCAGCGAAGCGTCTGAGCCCAAATTGTCGCACCTTTGCCGACGGCGGGGTTCAAACAGCGTTTTGACGTCCATTCAGTCTACAGCGCCTCCCACAATATTATTGCTACCAATTCAGTGCAACCTGCAATTGTAGCGCAAGAAATGCGCTTTCGATTGGATCTAGTGGCTAACTACTCACGCGCACCGATGCTATCGAGTTACACCCTCGCAAACACCGTGTAATGAGGAGTTCCAGCGCCATGCCATCCCTCAGATCATAGCAACACCCCACTCCGTGCCGTGACCACTATAAGACTGTCCGCGCGCGTCAGCATTCACATCCAGGTTGTGTCTATGCTTAAGAGGAGGACGCTCGACTGGTACACCTCGCCCACTCGCACCCTCGCCAAGGTAGCCGCCGTCCAGCAGCTGCGCCTTCTACTAAGACAGAGTCGCGCCGACTCGTGCGCTATAGAAAGAGCCGTCAACTGTGGTGCGCCAGCCAGGGCACTGAAGATTGCGAACATACATGCGTCAGTCAGAGTGGTAGAGAGGCGGATAGACCCAGAAACGCCTGCGCCATCCAGAGAGCCCACAGCTCCCCTATACCATCCTGCCGACTTCCACCAATTCCTGCGAGAATGAACAACTTCGTCGCGCTATTCTGCGAGCATTTGCACTGGGCGGCGACTCTCGCCAGCACGATCGACTGCTGTATGTGCAAGGGCAATGTACAGTAGCCCGCTAACACCTGCGCAGTCTAGAGTCCAGACGACATTGCGCCAAGCATTCCGCCGACCAGTGCACCTGATTGTACTGATTCTCGGATAGCGGTCGGTCGAATGACTGGCAAATGGCACGAAAGAGGCGCAGAGCAGACCAGAGGAAGAAACGCACACACACCCGTGAGGCTCTTAGCTCGACTAGTGGATCTAGACCCCAAACTTCCATACAAGATCCTCGGACTCCTGCACTGAATCCGGAGCACCTGACTCTAGCCGCTGGATTTCCTTTGCCAGGCGTTGGAGGTTTCAATCGGGCATCTTCCATGGATTGTTGAAATATTCAGACAGGAGGAGTTTGTCCCATTCCAGAACAGCCTGATAAGTATTTGTCTGGAGCGTCTAATCGAACAGCCCGCAGGATACGAACAGGTTCGTGTGATACGGCGGCTCGTGTTCGGACGGGGCGACACGCTCCTCATTGCCAGGACTGGATGGGGCAAGAGCGTAATCTTTCACATCTTTTCTGTCATTACAGGCAAGATTACCTTACAGATTATTCCACTGAACAAGCTAGGACAAGAGCAGTTTCAACAGGTCCGGCGGATAGATGGCACACGACCGTGTCTTGTTACGGCGCGCACGAGATCGGAGGAGAAAGACTTGCTCGAACGTATCGAGGCTGGCCAGTACACCCACATCTTGCTAGGACCCGAACAAGCGTCGTCCCGCGCATTCCGGGCGGCACTGAAAAGCCCCACCCTTCAGGCGCAGCTTGGTCTTTTCGCAATTGACGAATGCCACCTTATCAAACAGTGGCAAACATTCAGGCCGGAGTTTATGATGCTTGGTCAACTTCGGGCGATTCTTTTGCCTGACGTCGTTTGGTTCGCGTGTTCGGCCACTATCGATGAAGCGACAGAGCGAACAGTACTCCAGTATTCCGGACTACGCCCCGTCGGCCCAGATATGTATCAGACCGAGGTGATTCGAACGTCCATCGGCCGGGAAGACATCTCAATCTGTGTACGACCGTTGCCCCGGAACAAGGTCACTTCTGCTGAAACGCTTTTTTTCACGATCGCGGAAGCTGTTACCAATCTGGAGGCCCGCCCGTCAGACATTCCTAAGACAGTCATCTTCATCGACAGCAAGACAGACATCGAGAGGGTGGCAGTATACCATCGACGCATGCTTGTTTCTCAGAGCGCTCAGTACCCTGTGAACCGTCGTTATGTCCAAGATCTGTCAGCAAAAGAGAGATCTGTCCACAATATCATCCAAGTCTACACCTCATCCGTGTCCGACTGGGACCAGGAGCAGAGATATGCTGAATTCCAGAAAGAGTCTTCACTCATCCGTGTGATGGTAGCCACAACCGCGCTTGGGATGGGTGTAAATATCCCTGACGTCAGCAGGGTCGTGCTCTGGAGGTTTCCGATTGACTTTGATGTTGGCGACGTCCAACAACGGATCGGGCGTGGTGGTCGCGGACCCGGCCGTACCAGTCAGGCATACATCCTCGTGCCGTACTATGCTTTTGATTCCGAAGGCACCGAACCAGCGGTGTCAGAATTAGGAACGTTCTCCACACCAGTGGTCACACGGATTTCCGATGTAACGGCACAGCCGGCACACCTCGCAACGTCAACACAAGCTGAATTGTCGACCCCAAGGCATGCTAGATTGAGTCACTCTCAGGAGACGACGAGCAAGAGAACTTGGACAGGCCTAGAGCTGGAGTATCGGAGCAGGCTGCCAATGGCATTCAAAGAAATGGTGAACGCAAAGTGTCATCGAAGCGCAATACTCCGAGTCCTTGGTGAAGAGAAACTCCTACCCGGGTCATCACGGTCGGAGGTGTCGCCCGAGCTTTGCTGTAGTGGTTGTAATCCATCCTTGTTCCCGTCCTTTCCCGAACCGCCGACACTGGACACTGTTATGCAAAAGCCAGCCAAAGGGACTTCGGCTGGTGTCGCGCTCGAGGTCTTAGATAAGTGGGCTATTGAACAAGCAAAATCGTTTTATAGTTCCCCTCATAGACGTTACCCGCTCTCTCCAGCTGCATTCCTAGAAGTCGACTGCCGTTACCGTCTTGCTCGCCTCTTTGAGCCCCATCGAAAGATCACTTGGCAGTACTTCTCGATCGATGACGCAGAACGCGAAGCACCGATGTTGAGGCACTGGCGACACAGAGATAGATCTATCACGCTCTTGGTAGAGCAGCTTCGAAGAATGGGCTCGACAATTGGAGTAATTGCATCAGAGATTGCTAGGATCAAAAGAGACGAGCGAGCTGCGGCAAGTCAGCGGTTGGCGAGAATCACCTTTACGCCATTGTCTCCAAGCTTAGGACGTCGCAACCTTGCAGAGTGGTTGAAAGAAAAGGACGACAACCTCGCACGACAGGTCGCCAGGCGCATTTTCAGACAGCGTATTGTACAAGCCGCTGCCGCGCTTCCTCCTGCCGACCCACCTACTCAAACGCAGCTATCCGCGGTTCGACCAGACAGATACGAGACGCCGGATGCACCAACAGCATCCCCGTTGAGTCAGCCGGCTACCTTCAGCTCGCCGTTGGCGCCAGAGTTCTCGCCGCTCTCTACTCCGGAGCATCTGACACCTAGAGCGCGCGAAGTCTTCACGTCCACAACAGAGATCATAGCTAGGCTTCGTGAGAGATATCGACGGCACTCGCAATCACCTCTTCCGCAACGATGGGTTGCCCCTTTGCGAGACGTGGCTTCTCGGAACGAGTCGTCTCCAGATGTGTCATCTGAAGTTCTGCTGTCGCATCCCGCTTCAGCAGATGAGCAGTTGCACGACATCGAAGACGTACTGTCCCAGGATTCTGCCAGTCTCCCGTCTGGCGGCTTCGAAATTGCACTGGTACAGTCGGCATTCGCAGAAACGCCCACACAGCCCAGATTTCAGCACCGAAGTCCGTCCAAAGATCCACAGGATGTAGATGCTGGATTGCAGGAGCATCGACATTCTCATCGTGCTCCACTTCGGGAGAAGGGTCCGAACGTCGGATTCTCACCTTTCTCTCCGTCCGAATCTCGAGGGCGCATTCGGAAGCTCACGCTGAAGGCGAAAGAGAATGCACGAGGAACGTCAGACAGACGTTGAGCCTGCGGAGAGCATGATAGTGTAGTGGCGAAAAAGTACGCTCAGAAGTCGCTTGACGAAGTATTCAATGACTTCTGTGAGTAGTGGTGTTGAGGAGCAAAATATCCGGATGCGAGCGATGTATTCATGACGGTAGCAACCTTTCTCCCCGCCGCGTTCCATTAGACGTTCGATTGGAAAGCGCGCTGGACTTTGCCTGTAGTATCCTGGTTACGGCGACGCCTCAGTATGAGACGAGTCGGCATGACAATGTGTAGATGCAGGATTTACCTGATGTGGCAGTAAATCTTAGGCAGCGACCCCTTTAGTGCGTAGTGTCTAAGTCGAGATGACGAGATGATGCCGGTTGTTGAGGGAGGTATCACAGGCCCGCATGCATGTTACCCATGATCTATCTCATTGAGCCCACAGGTAAGATCGATCAAGTCTGGTGTGTCACTATCAGCATTCTCAAGATCGAAGAAGTCATCGAGGTTGGCGAAACCGTCGTCAATCGTGTCGGCAGAGCTATCGACACCAGCGTCGGGTGTGCATTTGTCACGGACATGTACATTGTTGAAATCTCGTACACGGTCTTCGAGCACGTCGACCCCTTGCTGAAATATGTTAGGAGAATCGAAGGGTTCTTCAGGACGTCCGTGGTCTCGAGGCGCGGCGAGGTGACTTCCATACAGATTGTGTGCAAGTGAAAACATGTCTAGTATTGCATCCATAACTGTGTGTTCGCCAGACATGTGCTTGCCAAAGGTTGCCTCGAGTTTCGTCCGGATCTCTCCAACAAATGTATTACTAAGGCAGACACGGTTGAAGATGAGATCTATATCCTTTGTCGAGTTCTTATAGCATGTCATCTCTGTTTTACAGGACCCATTGAGATGCTCGAGACCAAGATCGATCGCCTTGAATGTGTCACGTCGGCCAGACCAGTTTACGAGACCAGAAGCGAGAATAGCGTACTGGAGCTCGTCTGAGTTGACAGAAGAGTGGAGGTTCCATCGGTAGAATAGCATCTCGCGGCCGTAGTTCTGTTGCCCAGCTCCAAAGAACGCGATGATGAGTAGGTCCACGATACGTCGAAGATGGCCAATGTCGCCGCGTTTGACAGCATACTGAACCACAAGGAAAAGTTCGATCTCTTGTAACATTCGACACGTTGAGCGGAACTCGATGTCTTGGTGACGAGCCCCTTCCCATGCGTCAAGTGTGAAAGCGTGAAGCCGGATCTCCTCAATGATTTCGCTAAACATCGATGGTGATAGGCGGGCGACGATATCGTCCATGTCCCCAACGAGCTCGGGAACGGTATCAGACGTGTCTTCGATCATAACACGCTGCCTGAGGTGCGAGTAAAACATCGCGGTGACGCAGGAGGCGAATGCTAGCACCACGATCGGTGCGACGAGGTGGTACTTTATATTGTCGGGGCCATACTGGGTACGACCCCACGCTGTGCTATCCGCCTTGAGGCAATGTCGCGACTGGTGAAGACCATTAGAGCCGGTCCAATGGGTCCTCACAATGGTGTAAAGGAGGTTCATCTGGATGTGAAACCAGGCGGGTAGACCTAGCATCCAGTCCCTGCGGTCGTACGAACGCTCGGCGGACCGTTGCTCTAGCTTGACAGAACGAATCCGTTGCGCAGTAAGCTGATCTCCATGGACAAGCCAGAGCCGTCTAGAGAAGTCATCCGAGGATCACTAGGTGTTCGAGGTGCCCTAAGACCAAGTTGGGCGATGAAGATACTATCGTGGACACGATACGTTCCGCTAACAGTCCCTTCGTCTTCGAAAATGCCGCCGAACTGCCAGAATTTCGTCTTTCCAGGAGGGATTTGATGGAGTACAGGCATCTGTGGATATTGCGTTGTGCTCTCAAAAATGCGCGCTACAGCAGCGGGATGCACACTTGGTGAAGCGTTGGCAATAAGGAATTGCGATATCTGTACTCCCGTATTGTCTCCCTGTCGCGAGAGGTTATCGAATATCTCGTCTATGCGAAGAGGGTTCTCCGGATGGTGCATTGACTGATTCAGTCCGGATGCGGGAAGCTGAGGGCATATCACAATAGAGGCGGTTGTGACGGCGCGCATGCCGGCAGAGTGACCGAGGATCTCGTGGCAAGTGTTCTCCTTGAAGTTCATATTGTCGTAGACGATCACGGCCTGTTGATCGCGTGAGAGGATGGGGAGTTTTCGCTTGGACTGTTAGTCAGTTGTCTCGAGGGTTGCCGAGTGTGCCACACAATGCGAATCATCGGACTAGGTATTTGCAAGAGTCGACAAGACGGAGATATCTGCTCGGGGAAATCCCTGATAAGATTTGTGCTCTTCAGAGCTTACTAGATGCAGATAGTGATCTCCTAGTCAGATTCGGTGAGATGATCAGTCTCCGGGCCTGCGATTGTCGCTAGAGGGAATGCATAAACAGGCTGTGTGGGTGGAAGTAAATCTAGGGGAAAAGTGGCGGAATATCATACCCTAGCTTCTGTCGCGACCTTCTCCATCCTGCGGTTGATAGTATTGTAACTGTGACAAATGCCCAGACCGTGGAGCGTATCGAGCACTCTGCGCTTCACGCCAGATCCATGGAGGTAGACGGATAAAAGAGTTTGAAAGAAAGACGATGACTTTTTAGACTGCGCATGGCAGACGAACGCAGTTATCATGAAAACCTGCTGCGGGAGTCCGCGGGCAACTTGAGCAGGGTAACTCTCGCGGTGTCCACGCGTGTTATATAGGAGGCTCGTAATGAGATGGTGCCATGCAGGCGCGGAGTCACGAATTGTCTGAAACGTCTGTTGAAAGTCAATGCTCTCGATGGAAGCTCCTGGAACGTATCTGCCGAACACAGGCTGTTGCTCAATCAGAGCGAGGAGCTCGATCTTGATCGTAGCAAGGTCGGCCGCCTCGGAAGAAAGTCCACACCTGGCCCGAAAGCCCTCATCCTGTGTGAGCTCTCGGATCACTTTTCGACGCTAGGGGGCTCGCTGATACCTGCCACAGTCATCTAACACTTCATCTGAGATCCATGCTGCCAAAAATTCCTGCATTGTCCAGCGGCAGTCATCACGCAGGACACGATATACTGTCGACAGCTTATTTTGCGCAGATATACGTGGGCGGTATGTTCTCGGTGATGCAAGTCCTCCCCTCGTCAGACTCATCTGTGCGCATCTCTGGACGCTTGATTGACCTCTTCTTGCGGTAGCACGGTGTGCCCGACCACCTCGGCGACTAGCTTCCGGACTTGCGGCGTTTTGGACTGGTTGCGGTATCGAAGATTGCGCTGCCGAGAGGAGGGCGTCTGCTACGTTGTGGTCGTTGCGGGCATTTGGATTATCTTGTCCGTTGTCGCTACTGGTATCGCTATTACTGCGGTCGGTAGGCGAATACTGGCTGGGCGCGACGTGGACTGTAGCAGGCATTCGGTGTCGGGCGGACTCCATGACAATCTGCAATTGTAGCGCCGAGATTATACTTGGCAGTCAAATGGTACTGGTGAGAAATGAATGAAGTGTCTGATATGAAAAGCACAGTGCTATGAAATCGAGCTCATCCTCACCAAAGGCAAAGCGGCTACCCGCAAAGGTGGAACCATAAGGCCTCAGACCCTCTGGGAGGATGGCACTTTCCCCACGTTCGATTGGTGCAAAAGCGTGCAAAATTATATTGACGCCGGACCGGCCGCGTCGGCCCTCACCTTCGCCGCAGGCTAACATCCTCCCGGAGGGTCTGAGTTTACTGAGATTCATTGACGCTGAGGGCAAGCCGACGAGCATACTGCTGAGTCTGTCAAGGCAACAGGGCAGGCACACAGGCACTAACATAGCGGACAACGTTGCTTGTATCATCGCCGAGTACGGCTTGGACCGCTCTCTTGGCTTTTTCATCACCGACAACGCCAGCAACAATGCAACTTGTATGTTGACGCTTGCGGATGAGTTCCAGTTCAGTGCCAGAGCTAGATGGATCCGCTGCTCTGGCCATATTCTCAACCTCGTCGCTCGATCGATCCTCTTCGGCGGGAATGCAGACGCACTAGAACTTGAGCTCCTCGATACCCAAGACGAAGAGCTGCGGCACATGGATGTTTGGCGACGTAAAGGGCCTTGCGGCAAGCTGCACAACATTGTCAAGTACATCAAAAGATCGCCACAACGGATTGAACAATTCGAGGATATACAGCGTCGCCTGATCTCTCCGACACGACCGGCCGGCAAAGCTGAGGTGTACAGACTGGTGGAAGATAACGACACGAGGTGGAACTCGATGGACGACTGTATCGAGAGAGCACTTTATCTGCAACCGGCTCTCGATGAGTTCGTCGAGAAGGAAATAGACAACTGGCATGTAGCACGCCGGCGTCGGCAGAAAGCACTGCGACCTTCCATCGTTGATGATCGTCTTACTGCTGACGATTGGGAGATCCTCAAGGCTTACCATGAGATCTTACAACCAACCAATAAAGAAGTCCACAAATTTCCTCCAAGGGCAGATCGGTGGCCGCTTTGGAGCAATCTGGCAAGTCTTGTCCCAATTTGAGATTTTGCTAACTCATCTTGAGGAGCAACGTCAGAGTCATCTACCACGACAGAGCCAACGCACAGCTACAAGTCCGCCACAACCTTCGCAACTGCGTGCCAGTCTTGATGGGTGTATTGAAAACCAACAGAAGCATACAAAGCAGAGCGATGAGACCAGGACTGATGAAGCACGAGACGCCGCGCGCGAGTGTGTTACTTATCTCGCAGCTGAACAACATTTCAGCACGAACATCAACTCTGGCTGGCAGAAGCTTGACGAGTACTACAAGCGTCTGCTTGAGCTTGATTGATTGTGCACCAGTCTGTCCTCTTCCAGTCTGCTTTGCTGTACATGCGCTTTCGTTGCTTCTCCTCATACTCTGTCATGTCCACCACGAATTGAGCCCGAATGGCTTTGTGATCAGACCCGTGGTCACTCGGATGAACCCCGCAGCCCTCACACGCCTTGCTCTAACCACTATTTGCCAACAGGAGGTCTATCGTAGAACAAGTAGATCCGTTGTAGTGTTCCCAAGTCACCGTTCCCGCCGAGGCAGTGATGCGAGTGCGTTATCCTGCATGGAGTCGATCATAGGCTCAGCCTCGTCGTTGCGACTGGACTCTCCAAATGCCCGAGCACCGTCCCACAGTCGGTGGTGGCGGTTGAGATCGGCATACAGCAACAAGTCTACTTGGGCTCCCTCCCGTCCGCCAGGGTTCGGGCTTTTACCGCATCGCACGCGTCCTTGATGGTCTTCAACTTGGCTCGGAGCTGCTCTTCGTCTGCCGCTTGGCCGTCGGTGGGCTTCACATCGTACGCCGGGACTATCATTGCAGCGCTGTGCTTTGTAGAAATTGTTGCCGCTACCACGTCGCTGGAAGGCACTCCTTCCTGCTGTGCAGCGCGTCTTCTATTCACCTGTAGAGCTGCCCGGTATGCGTATCGCGTCTCTCCTTCCTGTTTGGTACTTGGTTTGAACAACTACCAGTTTCGCTCGACTGGAGACGCGGGCTCGCCGGTGTCAGGTCTTCGTAAATGTACGGTTCGACCACTGAGAGAGCGTCAAACCCTGCCAGGCTCATGTCTCAAACCAAGCTCCAGTGCGCCGTCTTTCGCTTGTCGGTGTTCACGTGTACCACTTGGAGTTCTCCCAGCATGAAGAACTACTGGGCGTGTTCCATGCCCTCGCCGTACTCGCGACCTGTGCCCCACCGCCGGCACTGGAAGCCGTCGTCGGGCTCGCTTGCGTACTATCATACATGTTGACATCCATAGTAGCACTGCGCTGATTCTGCCTCGTCTTTGCCTTCTACTGGCCGACGTGTCAGTAGTGCTTAGGGTGCAACTTGCACGCCTAGTTGAAGACCGTATGCGCATCGCCGCATGCCGGGCACTTCGGGCTGTCTTTGTTCGCACATTCGTCTCGACGGTGACCTTTCGAGCAGATAGCACATCTGATGTAGCTGGTGCACGACGCCTGTTTGTGGCCGTACTTGTTGCAGTGGTAGCGCGGGCCACTGTTGTCTCTGACGACGAAAAGGGAGTAGAACGCATTGGTGAGTGTTATGAAATCTTGACCCGCGCGCTTGCGTGACTCTTGCCAGGTACGTTACGTCAGGCCGAGCTGTGTTCAATGAGCTGAGCTGCCCTCATCCTAGCATAGCTGCTGCGCGACTCGTACTTGTGAGCTGTGCAAAACGCCACCAAGCCACTAAGCCCCGAAATAGAAACAGAGTTGTATACACCAAACGATCTAGGCCCTGAGGTCATATCTAAAATAAGATTCTGCGGGGGTAACACCATCTCCGGTGGGTCTTAAGTCGTGGTTGCTCCTGCGCGTTCGGACCCAGATACACGTTTCGCCTGCCCGACGTCTCACGTATGCCTTAACCACGTGCTTTATGCTCTGCGCCAAACAAACAACAAGTCGCCTATCCGCCATTTCGCAGATTCATACTGCCGACGCCGATTGTTGCTGGAGACTGTTGCAGGCTGACATGGGTAGTCATCCGCCACCCCTCTCGGACGAGTCGTATGGCAAAGACCGCTTGTCCTCTTCCGCGATACCTAGCCTCCAAGATCGAGCATCTCTTGAGCTACGACTTCAAATACATAAGCACACCGACCGCGAATTCCCGCATGACATGAATGTCGACATGACCGAAACGAGGATGAAAGAGTCGGAAGATATGGTGATACCGGTTGAAGAAAAACCGGACAGAGAACTAGAGGCTTTGAAGCTGCCTTCTAGTATTGACAATGAACCGGCCAGTGCTTCGGGACCAGTTTTAATGAAACGACGGGACCCCAGAATGGCAGCATTGCCAAAAGATCTGGCAGAAACGCAATTGGGATATTGCGAGGCCATGTCGTGGTCATTTCCACACCCTAACACAAGTCACGATTTGCCATCTGAAGTGCTAGATGATGGCACTCAATCTCGGACACACGATCCTATAAAGCCTCTCAGAGCATGTATGTTGACAAACTGCTATGCCAGTACATCTGAGTGTCACTAATTTCTTGAGAACAAGCGTTGTCGATATCTGATAGCGATCCGGAATATGCTTTTCCTATGCCAGAGCTGTCAGACTCTTTCGACGGTGAAGCGCTATCGCATTGTTCAGAGCAACTTGATAAATTTTTCCATCCTTTCTTATCTTGGCCTGAGAGCACACAAGAACAGCACTCAGAGTTCTGGGAAGAAGGTGTAACAAACTTGTCGGCTCCTCCACACGAACTCTGTCGTCTGCCAGTATCTTGTTCGGTGTATGGTTGCCAGACGCGATTCCCTCGCAAGTGTGATATGACGTAAGTACTCCACATCACTGTTATTTCGTGATTACAAACGACTGAACATGTTTCTAGAAAGCACGTGAAAAGGGTACACAACCCTGACAAGAAGCGACACCAATGCCCGCAATGTGAGAAAGACTTTGTCTATCCTAAGGACCTTCGTCGTCACATGCTAAAACATGGGTCTCAACCTATGCTCAACTCTAAGACAATGCACTGTAGCGAACCAGGTTGCAGCTACAGCAGTCTGCGGAAGGATCACTACAAAAGGCATCTAAAACTCGTTCACAAGACCGATTCCCCCTTAGTCTTCGCAGAACTGGAATTCACAAACCTTCATGATTTTGATACCAACAACAACGCTGGAGGCTACGACCATGATCTCATTACCGCTGCACGGGAGGGTCACGAAGCAGTAGCACAGGGACTGCTGGCAAAGTGCGCCTTGCGATCTGTGACTCCCTTCTTGGCCGCTCTGGAGCACCGGTGGATGACTATGGTTTCAATCTTCTTACCTCATCTTACAGTTGATCTTATGTCCCAAAAGGATACAGCACACTCGAAAACGGCGCTGCACTGGGCAGCTGAGATCGGATCCACGATTGCGACGAGTCGCTGCCTTGAACTTCGTGCCAGTGTCGACGCTCAAGATAGATATGGAGAAACTGCGCTTCACTATGCTGCGGAGAATGGTCACCTGCATATCGTCAAAACACTTGTGTCAGCTGGCTCAGATCCGAGGGTTTGTGACAATTACCAGCGAACGCCACTATCCTGTGCTCTGGGTGAAGGTCCAGGCTTGAAGCGTAAGCGTCACCAAAGCATTGTCGAATATTTGACATACTGGGATCGGGGTAACTCCTTGGA
Source organism: Epicoccum sp. F181 (assembly GCA_037042865.1). Taxonomy (NCBI): domain Eukaryota; kingdom Fungi; phylum Ascomycota; class Dothideomycetes; order Pleosporales; family Didymellaceae; genus Epicoccum; species Epicoccum sp. F181. The sequence goes on from JAJSLS010000020.1 coordinate 751,982, forward strand.
ACAAATCAAAATGTATTGTCATGGTCTCTAGTCGCCAGATCCATTGGGAGGAGAATTGTGTCCCCCACTGTCAAGCCAAAGTGCAGTTCCAGGGCAAGCTGGTCATGCGGATCTCTTGGTAGGCTCAGTTGGGACCACCAGGGTTCAGAAAGACGAATACAGATGAAGACGACATGAAGGTCATGTCTGCCTCCAGCACTCAAAGAAAGTCCAATGTTGCTCGATCCGGATTCACCATGCCCACAAGAGGGCGTTGCAAATGACACGTGGGAGGTTGGGAAGGCGGAAGTGTTCGTTTCTTCTTGCGAGCTGTGGTCACTTTACGCTATGTTCACCCAGACATCCGACTTTGACAAGTCGCGGTTGGCACTTTGATAGCGATGGCGATCTGACGGACGGACTAAGATTCGTTGATCTTCAACGCGCAGGTTACCTTCTAGATATGTATTCCATTGTGTGCCCGAGGTAGCAGAGGAGATCAGCTGCACCGCGGCGCCGCCGGAAGAGACTACAGAAATGGAACCAGCAGCGATGACGGTCGATCAAGTCGAGCCGAGCGGACATGACAGGAGTGTTGCGGAAATGGTCAATGGGACAGCGGACGTGCAGGAGACAGGAGCGGACAAAAAAGAGAAAGACAAGGGGTTTGCATTCACAACATGCTTCAGATGTGGGAGAGTCGATATCATCCAATACGGCAATGGCTCCCTACCGAAAAAGATGAGGGGAGAATGCGAAGTGGACAATGGTATCGTCATGATACTATGTGGTGTCTGCGGAAAGACAGATGGTAGCAGCAACGGAACGGGAAGCTTCCGCGTGGACATCACACGGCTGAGACTGAGCCCGGAGATGTTCAAAGGAAGTATGGTACATGAAATAGCGAAGGTTATCATGTCACAACTTATAGATTGATTGATTGATTTGATTTGATTTGATATTCCATTATCCTGGTGTAGCTCCCTTACGGGTCCATGCAGGCTGATACTACCTATGATATCAAGGAGGAAAACCGTGGTTTCCGGCATAAGCCTCTACCCGGGTGAAAACTCCTTCTTCTGTGATGAGTGGCCGTTGCCCTTTTACCAGTGATTCTGCGGTACAGTAAGAAGTTGCTGCGTCGAAAAGCTCTGTCCTCCGTGTCCTCTGCAAAGGTAGGGTGACTCTATTGTCGTGGTGAGGTCAGATACCGCATGGTTAAGGCGTATACAAGGCGAGGCTGGCGTCCCCTCCAGGCAACCCTTTCCACCTGCGCTACCCTCCTCGGTGTAACCCCTCAGTAGCTTCCTGCTTATGCTTGTTGCCGCTCTCTATTGATGCGCCTGGAGCATTCCCTTACTTAACCCCCAACAGGGCGGGCCTTTCAAGCAGTGGAGTCTGTCCTTCCAGCATCCTTTCACGTGTCCCGTCGTCGCGATCTTCAGCGTACTATGATTTTCAAACAGCCTCTATCCTCCAGTCTACCCATCTCTTCTGCCCTCTCGTTCTTCCGTGCGTAGTAAATCAAACCCGACTGTACGGCAGCTACGGTCGCAGGGTGACCAGGCCTGCGCTTCCGCCTCGTGACGGATCGACCAAGGGTTTTGTAGATGGGCGGGAGGTAGGTGAGCCAGTTGACTGCAGGTGGTGAAATCGGCGCCGCGGGTCGCGTGTCGGTGTGTCGGCGGGTCTGCGACTGCTTGGAGGTGCTGATGATGAAGATCGCGCTGGGCGCTCCAAGCTGTTCTTGTTCTGTTGCAGTTGTCTGCTGTCGGCTCTCGCGAGGTCGGGTGGGAGTCTCTTGGCTCTCTCCTGGTCTGAGCAGGAGATGTTCGTAGCCAGCACCACGTACAGGTGGACTCCCTTTGCTGGCCTGATTGATTGATTGATTGATTCTGTCAGGCTATTCACGGTGACCGTATGAGCCGTCTCTAACGAGTGACCTTACACATACCCATTTGTACGCCTAAAAATCATCTTAGAAAGTGTCCCATCCCTTCAATTGGTCAGTAGCGCTTCCTGCTGGATTGACAGTCTGCCAGTCTTCTCTAGAAACCGGATAGTCGCCTTAACAACTACTAGATCCAGCTTCCACTCTTCTTTCGGGCCGTCAAGTAGCTGCCCCGTCCTTACGTCCTTCCTCGTACCCTACCCTCCTAAGAGGTAAGGCACGTCTCCCCACCTATCTCCTGCAGCTGCCCGTAGTTCTCTACGGGCTTCCGCCCACTGCGGACACGACAGAATAACATGTCTGACAGTTTCCTCGTCGTTTCCACACTAGCATTTTGCACTGTCTACTATGCCTCCTCGGGCAAGGTTTTGATTAAGCCGGTAGTGCCCCGTCCTGGCTTGAATAAGAATCGACGCCTGGTCCGACGTAAGCGATCCGTAGAGCTGCAGGGTATGTTTGCCTGGCAATGCCTGATCCATCTTCCACGTGTATCGGCCCGGCATGCTCGTGGTGTCGAGTGCGGTCTGGTCTTTACTCCTATCCTCGTTGATCAAGCGGATAACGCCTGACACCTCTCGCACCCTGTCTAGTCCGGGTGCCGTTGGCTTACCCTCTCGGTTCGACTCTGTTCGAGCAGCCTCGTCGGCCTCTTTGTTGCCTATGATACCCGAATGGCCTGGTGACTACCTGAACCTTAGATCCATTCCTGCACGACAGAGTGATGTTGTACTTTGCGCGATCTTGGCAAGTAGGGCTCGCCCTGTTCTAGCAGAGTTTCCTGCCTGTATAGCACGAAGCGCATGCTGGCTGTCCGAGAATACCACCAGCTGCTGTTGCGGCTTAAGGTGATCCTGTGCGTATTTGAGAGCAGCCGCTATAGCTGCTAGCTCTGCGCTTAGCACACCGCATGTGGACGCCCACCCTATCGAATCTTTTCTGACCACTCTCTTGAATATCCCAAGTCTCTTGACTACTGCGATCGACGCTAGTCGCTTTCCTACTGATCCATCGACGTATAGGCCTAGAACTCTCGCCTTCGCAATATTTTCTGTCACCTGGATCGCCCGCTCTTTCTCCCATATAGCTGCTCGGTAGCTGTGGTCTATCCATGGCGCTTGGATCCAGGCAGGATCACTGGCCGAAGTTCCCAGCCCTTTTGGCCTGAATCTACTCCTGTGTGCTGCTACCACTAGTGTGTTTGTTTGTTTGTTTGTTTGTTTGATTCAATCAGGCTATCCACGGTGACCGTATGAGCCGTACTTATCGTTGCCTTCCATTTAGCCCTCTTCATTCTCCCGTCACTCATAATTGCCGTAGCGCCCCTACTAGTATTACATTCATTGAAACCGATCTTGACATTCTGATCATTATAAGTCGAACGAGGTACGGTATATCGTTTGTAATTTGTCTAGCGAACCCTAACCCGACGCGCCAAGCCATACGGTACATCGTTTGCTTTTTCGACGGTAGATCGTTTGAGGTTCCCGTGGTCAAAATCCACTTTAACTTTTTTCAAGAATACTCACGATGTCAACGAGCTCAATTCTAGCATTTAGGTGCGAATTGCTATAACATCGAGGGCGCAACTCGACATGCAAAAATCCACGAGATGGTTGGCGTTCCGGCTTGAAATTTGACAGCTTGAGGCCGCCCTGTAGCCTCTGTCCCACAAACACAGCCAGGACCCGTGCTTACATAGCCATGGCCGATGCGCCAACACAACTTCCCGACCCGAATAAAGCGACATGTCTAGCAGCTTGGTATCAGAGTAATCGTACAAGTAGCCTCGTCGCTACATATTTTATCTCTTCACACATGAGAAGTAATATAGCGAAAAGAAACGTAGCTACAAAATTGCATATATCCTCCTAAACCACACATCCTACTCTTGCTGAACCTGAATACTATAGCACTGACCGTCATCACCGTGATGGTGGTAGGGACAGCTGCTAATGTCTGGCCTTGTCGGATCCGACTCATGTACCAGGTCGCGGATATCTAGAAGATTCCGTACCAGATCCTCCAAGAAATCCGCATTCATACCTTCCTCGATCCAACAACGTTGGCCGTGATTCACATTCATGTCCACCAACAGCCTGCGAAGTGGCGATCCGGCGGGCGTTCCTTTATAGGCCCGGTCGATCATCTTCCCAGTAGGGTACCAGTATTTTCCTTCCTTGCCAAGAGTTGAGACGGAAGCGATGAGGGAATCGATAATGGCGTCCTTGAAACCGCCATCTTGAATCTTTTCGCCAAAGATGAAGCCGTCAATCAAAACTCCTAGCTCGTCGTAGCCCTCCTCCAGTTCTTCCAATGGCCTTTGGCTGAATATTCTGCTGCCATATAGCCATTGGACGTACAAGTCGACAGCAGCAGGGCTATCGTCCGGCAGGGGAATCCGGCGCTCCTGACCCTCCTTCTATTCTTTCTTGACGGCGGTCGAGAAGTAAGGGGAACTGCTGGAGAGGATATCTTGGTGGATCAGGAACTCATGTTCGTCGCCGCCAGCAACGAGCGTCGTGATTTTGCTTTCGAAGCTGCTTACGGATGAGCTGAGTTCGGAGGATAGGTGTGCTTGACTTGTACGTACTTCTTTCGATCTTTAGCAAACAACCTAGGGTCCCAAGGCATGTTTCTGTGGCAGGTTGTATACACCAAGCTGAAGAGCTGATACGCGTGTTAGATTGAAAGGTGGGCACAACATGCCATGACGTCTTTGTGCATAAGCGAATATGCAGTAAGGCTGCCCGATGATGATATGGGATAGACCATATCCTCGAGGAGACGCCGTCAAGCTCGAGACATACAGCGCACCAGACCAGCGTCACCGTCGGATACAACAAAGCTCAAAAGCAGACAGCGGAGCAAGCTCACTCGGCAAGATGACGGACTTCTGGAGAGACGACCTAAGCATGGTAGACGAATGTAGGGAGATCGTCCAATCGATCAGCCAAAGTGCATCGAAAAACTCGAGTACACGGACAGCAGGAGGGCGCGTTTGGGCGTCTTGCCTGTCCTGTCCCAGGTTCGTGATACTCGTCAACCAAAGCTGGCTCGGGAAGAAGCACACGGAAGTTTTGGGCGAGAGAAACGGATTCGTGTCGACAGTGTGTGGAAACTGCGAACGCAAGGACGGCCGGATGCTCAGCGAAGGACAAGTTGGTGGGATTCGAATACATCGTGAGACGTTGGGGTCCAGTCTCCCGTACCAGGCGATCGCAAGCCACTGCTATTCGAACGGATGGGACGACCTAGTTGTCAAGAGCGAGCGAGTATTGGATAGAAGGGCACTACTCCAGCCACACTTACCGGGTTTGACGGTACGGAGTGTCACAGTCGAAAGAGACGGAGAGGAATGGACAGTTAAGGTTTCAGACTACGTGGAGGTGGCATTTATTTAAAGGTGACGACGGGGGAGAGGTGGAAATTCGCCGTCTGTGGCGTGTGAAAGATCAGGTCCCGTCAGAGTCCGAGTCGTGAATGGTCAGCGGCGACTGCGCTGGGACTGGCTGCTTCACTGACTACTATCAACGAATCCAATGGGTCCTGGATCCAGTAGGCAGAACTTGACCGGTTCTTTTCGCTCTCAAATTCATATATATAGGAGCTTGAGTTCGCATGAACAGTTTTTGTATGCGTACCTTTCGCCAATTCCTAACACAGCCTTTGCTTTTCTAGAATAACATGCGTCTTCTGCTCTATTTTCGACGTTCTTACAGTGCGCCCGAAGGCGCCCGATTGGGACTAGCCGGAAGTATGACGCACTCTGCGCGCGTCAGTCTGGGGTTCGACGCGCTGCATTTTGCCTGCATGTCTTGCTTGTTTACTTTAGCGCCTAAGGGTCAGAAGCTGCCCGTTGTGACCAGAATAACGCTTGCCCTTGATCATTTCCACCACCTCTCGCAGTACAGTATAGCTGTGTGCAGACAGTACTTCTGCGCCGTATGGCCAGCACAGGCTTATGCTCACCTCACCAGCAAAGCTCACTGTTTACCAAAGTATGAAGCTAGGAGCATCGCAAATGACTTGAACAGTTGGCAAGGTCTTTGTTCTCAAGAAGGATTTCAGCTGCTAATCCTCTCTGTAGAGTATATCCCTGAGCTTAGTCTCTACTATGACGGTCTCCGATGCCTTCTACAGCAAGATGATGTGCCGTGTCATTATGTCTGTCGGAATATGAAGAGCCTGAAAGAGTACTGGCGAGGGAGACATCAGTAGAAGCTGCTACTTACTAGAGGTGGTTTAGGCTTTGCACAGAAAGAACTTGTTGCTAAGCAGTTGGCTAAAGCTATGCGTCAAGTACGCTGTCAGAGATTCTTCCTACATGGTCAACACTCGAGCTATTTTGAAGTCTACACGTCAGACCTCACAATCTCGATTTCCACCGTTCCCTCTTTGTCAATCGCTACAGAGGTGCGAAGCGAGCTAGCAATGCTCGAGGAACAAAGACGAAAGCATGGTCAAGTAATGCACGACTCTGCGAGTGCAAAAGAGGTTTCGCCTTGGTTACAGCTCACGCGTTGGCCGAGGTACCTCAAGGGCTATCCATTACCCTGCTTGGCAGCACTTGCAGCACTCCCTCGAGACGGATCTCATCTAATTCTTGACCTGCTATGCTCAAGCCTTGACCGGCTCGTGGAGATAGCGTATCAGTCTATCTGTGAAGACCGAATCAACGTTTTTGACCAAGCGCGAATCAACAGTTTTCTCCAGCAGCCGCGCGCGACTGATCGGCCACTTATAGTCAAGCTGCAGAAATCGACATACCGACAGTACAAGGGTGTTTGGAAAAGGCTCCTTTGCTTTGTTTACCGTACGTACCGCTCAACATTTGCATCCAATTCAGCTTAACCATCAGCTTACTCCTCGCCAAACGGATGATCTTGGCGAAGCAATTTCTCAAGCCGAGCGACTCGTCAATTTAGCTGAAAACGGTGCGGAGACTGATATACTAATACGAGCTCAAGAGACGTTGGACAAGAGCTGCCTTGAACTTTGCATATCGCTTCTCGATCATGAAATGACAGGTGATCTGTTCGAGAGTGTGGCTGTTGGCTTCCTTGCTGTACAAGGCATAGATGTTGACAAGCTGATACCTAGGGAAGCATGTAATTATGGAGCTTGCTTATCCGGCTTTGTCAAAATCGCACAGATGTTAGTGGTGCAAAAGGCAGTTGTGATGACAGGGACTGGCAAAGCCGAGTGTCTGTCGCATATGATCGACGAGATGCGAGAACGTTTCATGATTTAAGGCAGCCGTTCTCCTTTCAACTGGGCCTGCCGGCTCCGCATGTACGCGAAAATGGTTCGCGACTCGACGACCTGTCTGGGATATATTACTTGGACAGAAGATGGCCAGAGAGTGTCATACAAGGACGTAAGAGACTTGAGCATAGTTGACTTCCAGGCGTTCGTTCGTACGGAAGTTGAGAAGTGCCAATATGCTCTCGAGGAGTTGTTATTGCTACATCCTCAAGAACGTCGAGAAGACCTCGGCGTCGCTGTGTCAACTTTCAAGCTTGTCGACAATCCTGCCGAAACTCGCAATGGGTGGAGCTTTCTTCAACACCACGAGAATTTACTCGGTCCGCTTCCCGACAGACAGAGCTGGCTGCTCGACCGGGTCTTGAGCAATGAATAGCTACATGAAGAATTCTGGAGCAAAGATGCTGCTGGCAGAACTATTTGGCAATAAGGGAACGCCAAGGCATACAAGGAAAAAGTCACCAGATTTCTCGAATTACTTCTGCTTCTCATTCACTTGACGTCGGGGCAGCTGGCACGTGGGACAGAAATCTTGAGCATCCGTCACATGAACACAGTGCACGGCCATCACCGCAACATTTTCATTGAAAATGGTATGGTCAGCACCGTAACTTCGTACCATAAAGGCTACAACGTCACTGGCTCAACCAAGATCATACACCGATATTTGCCGAAAGAAGTTGGTGAACTACTGTTATACTACCTATGGTTGATCTTGCCGTTCTGCCAGCAACTGAAGCTTCTTGCCTTTCGCAACTCTGCTCAGACATCTCCTTTCCTGTGGGCTAGGGACAAGGGTGGGGATACCTGGGAGAGTTCTCAATTGAGTCGCGTGATGCGAAGAGAGTTTGAGCTCGAGCTCGGATTACCAATTGGACTCTCGGTCTATCGGCACTTAGCTATCGCAATCTCCCGAAAGCATCTGCCATGCGGTGGCTTCAAGCGAGACTATGGGCTCGAAGATACGAAACTCGATGCGCAGTCGAGCCACAGCTCTTGGACGGCCGGCTCAGTCTATGCAAGAGGACTCCAGGAAGCTGCGGGGCACGTTGACATGCGAAAATCGGAGTATCGCTCGATTAGTCGGCAATGGCATGAGTTTCTTGGGTTCCTACCGGCATCTTTGCCTTCTCGCAAGAGACGCCTGCGCGACATGTCCGGTTACGACAGCCCACAAGCAAAGAGGGCACGAATCATAAATCCCTAACTCCATGAACGAAGCGAGGAAGCGTTTGATGTCGATCTCGTGTCGTCAATAGACCGGAGACCGCTTGAATATATCGAGCTTGACGGAACCATAGATGTCAAATCGAGCACACAATCGTTCGACTAAGCTCGCATACAAATTTAACTAGAATTGAATCCATTCGAGGACATATCAGATCCAGGCCCGTTGGATTCATTTAGAGTAACGCCAATTCCGCCCAAATTCTGATATATTGTAGTGCATATCAATACAAGTAAGTTTTGTGTTGCAAGCACCGTCATAAGTAATATAATCGTCGAGTTATCGTCGTCGGAATCGAGGTAAACACAGTCGCGAAGCGCAGGGATTAGACGAGCGTGCCAATAGGAAGCATCACACCACCCGAGGCGCAGCAGTGGAGATTAGTATTGTTACAGACAAACGATTTCCCCAAGGACAGGATGAACGACATGAAAATATATATGCCAGAGAGAAGGACGTCAAAAGGGAGCGCAAATAATTAGCACCCGTTCGTTTGATACCCGCAATCAGCAAAGCGACACCGAACAGTCAAATCGTACATACACCGCGCCCAGAACGAAAAAAAAATAGCAAGCAGCCATTTCCAGCATTTGACCGAGTGGGAGGTGATCGTATGTAAGGAGTGTAAATATGCGATATGGCCGAGGCAAGTAGCGGGTCATTTGACAAATAGGCAGCATAAGATGCCTAGAAAGCAGGCTATAGGAATATCGGACGAGATCGAGCAGTGGCATGGTATCGCGCAATTTCCTGGCGAATTTGAGATACCCTTCTAGTATCCTAAACGGAGTAACCTAGGTTACTCCAGATAGAATTTAGAGGTTACTCCAGATAATCTAGAATCGCTAATTTAGTCCGGAGTAACCTAAAATATTAGGGTTTTTATTTAAGATTTATATAGATATAGGATAATAGATCTTATATCTAAAGTATTAAGCTACTAGGAGTAGTAATACTAGATTAATAAAATATATTTATTAAAATTATCTATTTTAGAAAATAAAAGATTAGATTAAGTATTATCCTATATAATAAATAGTAAATAGTAGTATTATATATATATCTAATATAATTTAAGGAATATAAGTATTATAATATAAACTATACTAATTTTCTAATTAGTATATAAAAAACTAAGTAAATATTATATTTATTATTTAAGATAGATATAATTAATAGTAAAGAAAATTTATTATTACTATCTAGAATTATAATCCTTAATAGTAATATAATTTAGATACTTAGTAATAAATAAACTTTCTTTCTCTAAATTATAAACTTAGTTATTATATAAGAAATAAAATAAAATAAAATAAAATAAAATAAAATAAAATAAAATAAAATAAAATAAAATAAAATAAAATAAAATAAAATAAAATAAAATAAAATAAAATAAAATAAAATAAAATAAAATAAAATAAAATAAAATAAAATAAAATAAAATAAAATAAAATACTAGAAAGTAGTATATATATCTTACTTTCTTTCGGACTTTTTCTTTTTCTTTCTCTTCTTTTCTCTATACTTTAATAACTACGACTATAACTTTTACTATAACTACTACTATAACTACTATTACGACTACTACTACGACTACTACTACGACTATATCTATCTTATCTATCTACTATCTAAAATGTCTTTAGATATCTCTAATACCGAGCTTAATAACTACTTTAAGAATAATAGTAATCTTATAACTCTCGAAAATTATAATAATAATAATATAACTCCTTCTATTAGTACTATCTTTTTAGAGAATAGTATTATAAAATATAGCTTAGAGTTAAAGATTATATTATATTCTAAATATTCTATTAACTTAAATAATACTAACTATATTAAATATTTAAAAGTAAAACATAAACTACTCTATAATAGCTATAAAGATAATAATACCTTAGATAATTTAGCTAATAAGATAGAAAGTCTCGAGTTTAATACTCTAGAAAACTTAATAATACTACTAAAGCCGAATACCTATTATATTAAAGAACTACCGATACTATTTAATAACTATAAGTGCCTCGAGTGCTTTTATACTAATATAGTCCGTAAGAATATTAGAATTCACTTTAATAATAAACATTTTATTAATAAAACTTTAGAAGAAGAAAATAAAAGTAGAGAGGCCTATTATATTATAAATAATATTCCGTTACAAGTTTTAGAAGGTTTTAAGAATAATAGTAAAGTCTATTTTATACCTAAACTACCTAAGACTACGATAATAGACGATACTTTAAATACTAGAGATTATATTAACCCTAATAGCTCTAATAGCGACGATAATATATCTAACGATTCTAACGATAGTAGTAACTATAATCCTAGAGAAATAGATATTAATAATAAAGAGCTAGTCCTTAATAAGTATATTAAAGATATAAAAGAAAAAGAAAAGAATCTACTCTACCTACAATTCCTAAATGTGTTTGTATCAACCACATTTTAACCCTTGCCAAAAGCGGCTTAGACTCGTACCCTAATACAGTCAACCACATTTTGTCAACCACATTTTAATACCGACGAGTAAACGACTCGAAATAAATACCATGTGAAAGAACAGATCGCAACGATAAGACCGAATATGATAAACTTCCAGAAAGTCGTTGTTATACACGTTGTCGTCGCTGTCAAAAACGGGTGTGAACAAAGTGAAGTTCCCGCATTGACCACGCACCCTAAGCCAAAGTAGATACGCGTGAGAGTCGCGACCGTTTGTCGACGCGCGCACAAGCCGCATACATTACAATGCATTCACAGTAGCGTACCGAATACACGATATATTATGGATATATTCGACAAATTGTTTATATATAACCGAGAATATCGGGTCATCATTTGCAAGCGATGCCAGTTCGCCGTCAACCCAGCCAGCATAAAAGGCCATATCCAGAGCAAACACAAGACCGTAAATAAGGACCAATGCGCCCAGATCGTGATTTTCGTCAGCAATTTATCCCAAGTCGCATGGCACCCAGAAGACGTCAATTATTCCGGCGCCAGTAGTCCAGCCATTTCCAGCATACCTATATATACTAACGGGTTGCGATGCACATTCGAAGCCGCAGGCCAGGCGTGCAATTACACATGTCGAGACCGCAGTACCATGCAACGGCATTGCCAAACACACGGTTACCGTAATCCGCGTGGAAAAGGCCGACCGACCAACGATACCGACCGTAGTAAATTATGGACCGAAAACCAAGCGTGTCAGGAGTTGTTTAAGACAGGTATATGGCGCAGGTTGTTCCCAGTCCAGGTCACACCGTCACCCAGCGAAGCCGCAGCCGTAGACGTCGTCACTAAGGCCAACCATTGGATGGATGATTTATTCACCAGCATGGACAAGGCGCAGGAACAAGCCCGTACCGAACGCAACAGATACGAGCCGAACGCATGGTTGGAGCACACCGGATGGGAGCGTCATTTACGCGGCGATTACCGACAGTGGGTCACAGAGTTCGTCAAGGTTGAACCGAACGGAGAAAGGGTACGGCAGCATTTGGGAGAAGACGAGGAACGGTTCGCACCCGAGCGGGAGAAGGCGTTGTCCCACGCGTGCGAGGGCACCGTGTTGTTGATCCGCCGTTCGTTCCAAGCCAGTCGGATCGAGATTGTAGGGCGACACGCATTGCATTGCGTGAACCGGCGAGAGAACGGCGCGGCCAATAACAACAACCCGTTTTACGGCAAACAGAAGGTCAAGACGATCCGCAAGTACGCCAATGTGTTCGTACGGATATTACGATATATTTGGAGGACGGCAGACATGCCGGAGCGGCCCAGGTATCGATTGACAGACGGCCAGCAGCGAGCGTTGGCGGGGTTGCAACATGCGACATCAGGACGAGTTTCGAGCAACGACGATCGAGAGAGTGTCATCAGAGCCAGTTCGGATTTTTGGATCGCATTGTTCGACCACAATTTGAAGGATAACGAATACGAGAACGCCATGTTGAGTGGGTTGGCCGTGTTGGGTGCGTGTGGGATAAACAACGGATGGGTGCCGGCCATATTTTACACGCCCACGTTGGCAGCGGCGATCACCAGCATGCGAGCCATCGTCATCCGTCGAGCGTGGTGCGCCCGAGTCGAACATATCGAGCAGCAAGTGAGCGACGGCGTAGACCGCGATGTGGCCGAGGAAGATGCACCCGCGATCCACCAATTGGTACAGCAGGACGTGGTTAAGTTCATGACCATGACCGAGTTCGGCGGCCAGCCGCACCCCATCCAGACCATATACACGCAGAAGATGTACGGGTTGAAGATCAGGTACACGACAAACGCCGACGGGCAAACGGGTTGGTCCGGAGCGAACAACGACATCATCACGGTGCGGAAGGTGGCGTTCAGCATGGATCAGATACGTACGGTCGTGCACGGTTTGTTAGCCACCACACGCAAGCGTTTGGTCGAGGATTTGATGTTTATGGTCCCAGGGGTAAGCGATTGGCGTGCGGAGGACATGCCGGGTTTCGACATAGCCAGCATCGTCGATAACCATAGCGTGATGGACGAGGGATTCAATTTCATCCGAGATACCGGCAACCGGTGGTCAGCAGACGGGCAACGGTGGATGGGACGGCGTTTGTTCACCGAAGCAGCCGTCCGCGCACGATTCATGGAGGACGCCGAGAGCCAGACGTTCAACCCGGACGCGGTAGAGTCGTATTTGCGGCAAGTTAAGAGGTGGAAAGAGGAGTTGTTGGTTTTGGTGCACATGTCGGCAGGAGCACCGGCCAGAGCCACCGAGTTAGTCAGCGTCCAGCAGGTGAACGGCGAGAACGCACGTTGCCACCGCGGTGTCATGATCGACCAGGGCATGGTGGCGTTCATCACGTCGTACCACAAAGGATTCAGCGCCAGCCAGAGCCAGAAGTGCGTGCACCGATTCGTGCCGCGAGAGGTCGGGGAATTAGTAGTGTATTATTTGTGGTTGATCGACCCGTTCGTCCGCATTTTACAGAGCAGCCGCGGTCAGATGACATTCAGTCCATGGTTTTGGGAGCCGGCGCCAGAAGAAGAGTGGGGAGACGAAGAGGAAGAATGGGCGGGAGCAGAGGAGGAGGACGACGACAAAGAAGGAGGCGATTTGCCAGAGATACCGGAGGACCAGAGCGCGGAAGCACGTTATTTACAGCAACAGGCTACGCCCAGGTCGGCACGCAATTGCGACGGGTATTGGGAGACGAACCGGCTCCGGCGGATCATACGGAGAGAGAGCCAGAAGCGGATCGGGGTGCCCATAGGCACGTCGGATTGGCGGCAGGCGTACCCAGCCATCCACCGCACGTTCGCCATCAACCGGGACATCGTGGGCACATTAGACCGCATTTACGGCAACAGGAACCCGTCCGAGCGAGACGTGGAAGAAGACGAGGAGCGAACGCGCGAGACGATGCGAGCGAGGCAGTCCGGCCACAGCCCGCAGATGGAAGAGAGCATTTACGGGCGAGAGTTGCGGCAGAGCCCGTTCACGACGTTGCGGGATCAGGACGCATTCCGCGAGGTGAGCGTGGATTGGCACCGGTTCATGCAGTTCCCGTCGTCGTTCGAGGTGCAGAGCGTCAGCCCCGACGTGAAGCGAAGGGTCAAGCACGAACAGGACAGCCGCAAGTTCGAACGGTGGCGGCAGATGCGAGAAATCGACGTCGACAAGCAGTTAAGGAAGATGTACGGCGCGCAGGCACGGTTCCGTAGCAAGCAGCGCGAGGCGTTGGAAGCAATCATCGGCGGCCATCCACGGATCGTCGTCGTGATGCGGACGGGCGGCGGCAAGAGTTTGTTGTTCGCATTGCCGGCGTCGGCGTCCCAAGGCGGCGTCACGATCGTCGTTATGCCGAAGGTCATGTTGCAAGAGGATATGGCCGACAGATGCCGCAAAGACGGGATACGGTGTGCCATTTGGAGCGACAACCGAGCGCCGCCGTACGATGCACAGATCGTGTTCGTGATCGCCGAATCCGCCGTGTCACAGTCGTTTGCGGATTTTATCAACGCAAAGATGTTGAACCAGCAATTGGAACGGGTGATCATCGACGAGTGCCATTCCGTATTACAGTCGACGAAGAAGTTCCGTCCGAAAGTATTGCAGTTGCGCGATTTGATCGGCCGACAGACGCAGGTGGTTTGTTTGACGGCGACGTTGCCGCCGCGGCGCGAGCCAGCGTTCATGTCGATCATGGATATGGAACCCGACGAAGTGAGCATGATCCGCGAACCCACCACGCGACCGAACATCCGTTACAGCGTCATCACGTACGACGGCGAGACGGAGACGTTACGACGCATAATCGACGGCAGATTGGCCAGTTATCCGGCCGGAGACCGCATCGTCGTGTATTGCCGCACGATCAATGAGATAAAGATGTATGTAGAGGAGATCGGCGGGACGCCGTTTTACAGCGGAGTGGGCGACATAGAGCGCAAGCGCGAGATCATGAAGATGTTAACCGAGGGCGAGGAGAGGGTTTTTTGGTCGACGAGTGCATTAGGCGAAGGCATCGACGCCAGCACCATCCGGGTAGTCATACACGTCGGCGGCATCGACAAGTTGGACGATTTCAGCCAGCAGAGCGGGCGAGCCGGCAGGGATGGCACGACGGCGAGCGAGAGTATCGTTTTGCAGGCGCAGAGGACCAACCAGCAAGGCCAGACGTACATAGTCAGGTCGAGGATGGAAGAGCCCGAGATGATAGCATATTTGGAAGGGAAACGTTGTCGGAGGGTGGTATTGGACGGCGATATGGACGGCGACGTCACACGCAAAGGTTGCCGCGTAGGAGAACAGTTTTGCGACGTATACCGCGGCGAGAGTAAGAGGCGGGTTCGAACGACGGCAGGCGAAGGAGAAGGCCAGGTTAAGAGGGTGAGATTAGAGGATTCGACGCCCATCAAGCACCGCCAGACGGCACAGCAGCAGGCGTTGAAGTTGGCGGAAGAGCGAGAACGAGAGGAGATAGCAAGGCAGCAGCGAGACGAACGGGATAGGGAAGCGGCGAAGGCGCGTGAGATAGCCCGGGCGTCGTGGATGGGAGAGCAGCAGTCACGGCAGGCGATGCAGGCGCGGCAGCAGCACCGCACGGTCGAATACGCCAGTATGTCGGAAGAGTTTATCGCGTTGTTCGATCGGTGGAAGGTGGGTTGCAACGTGTGCCGGGTGAACGGACGGAGCGTAGGACGGAAGGGTTGGCGCATATGCGGTTGCACGTCGGCGGAGGAGTTCGAGCAGATCGACAAGGCATGCGGTTGGTTGAAGACGATACGGTGGGAGGCGGCGTGGACGGCGTGCCAGTGGTGTTGGGCGCCGCAGGCGATATGCCATTCGTGGGAAGCCGTACACGACCACGGGCCGACGAGGTACAGGAAGAGTGGACAGCGTCAGTGCCAGTACCGGGGATGTTTGATGGAAGCCGTGGCGATCGTCATGAACCGGCACGACGACGATGTCGTGATGTCGTGGATTTTCGACGAGATTTCGAAGACAGGCCGAGAGATGGAGTTACACGAATGGTTAGGGGCGACGATTAAGGAAGGCGGGTTGGAGATGAGCGGTATGGCGTGGTTGTTCCATCAGTGGGCAGGCCGTAGCGAGGCGGTGTCAGCAGAGGTTTCGTCCAGCCAGGCAGATCGGTGGATTTATTAAGACAGAGAGACGGAAAAAGGAGGGCGGCATCGTAGAGGAAGCAGATAGATCCGCAGAATTTTTGAAGGACCAGTACAGAGTCACCAGGCAGATCCGCGGATTTGGTAGAGGGAGAGAGTCGATACAAACATACCACGCCAGCCGTTTTAGAAAACCGTAGAGTGGCGTCAGCGTTCCAAGCAGCCCACGCAGCCAGCCGTTAGTTTGACACGAGTAGGGGCGAGCAGGAGCGAGTAGGAGAGGGTGAGGCAGACAGGGTGACGTGCATGTACAAGAGGCGAGCGTAGCAAGCGGCCGGCATTAGTCGCACATCGATCCAGATAGCCAGGGATTCAGGCAGCGAGGAAGGGCAGAGGGAGGCAGACAGCCGTGAAGAAAGGTGAAGAAAGGCAGACAGCCGTTAGCGTGTTAGGCCGAGCAACCAATACGAAGCAGGGTGGGAGGAACAGAACAGGGGAGGTAGAAGAGATATAGGTTGGCGAGATGGCAGGACGCAGCGAGACGGGACAAGGGCGACGTTACACAGCATAGCAGTAGCGGAACGCCATATGCAGGTACGCGGGACGAAGGACGCCGACACCGAGCGATTTACCCGGTTTGTATGGTAGTAACGTAACGCAGGATGAAGTCGTACGGACAGTTTGCAGCATAAGCAGGAAAGGCAGAGTTGGAATAAGAGGTTGTCAAAAAGAAAGTGGAAGTATAGGTTTTAGGGTTTTAGAGTTAGGTCAGGGTAGATCGGCCAAGTAACGTCGTCGAGTCGCACGGCGCGACGCGACACGCCACCCAGCGTGACCGCGCACGTAGCCCGTACAGACGGACGACAACACGTCAGAAAGAAGACAAGAAGAGGGTATATCGAGAAAAGAGATAGAAGGAAGGCGAGAGAGGCGAAGCATAGCATCCCAGACAAGGCGCCAGCCGAAGGGGTTTTGACCCGTAGTAGCCGACCCGATTACGCAGACGCCGTATCGAACACGGCGCCGCAGACGAAAGCAGGCCATGAAGCGCGCACAGAGGACGGAAGACAGCAGCGACGCCGAAACCGAGTTTAGAAGTAGGCCGCGGGCGCGAGTAGAGCGTAGAAGCGTCCCGTTCGGCCGTCACGAGCCAAGAGGCGAGGAGCGCCAGCACAGGAGAGCATGCGACACGGAAGCGGAAGCAGACATTTTACGGCGGATCGGGGAGCGAAATGAAATGAGAGAAGCGGCATCGATACGATGCCACACGATCATCAACGACCCACGCCGGAACAAGGCCGAGCGAGAATCGGCAGTACGGGAGTATGAGGCATTCGTCGAAGTACAGCAGACGGAATTGCAGCGCATCCACCACGACATGGACCAGCAGTATTGGTTGGAGGAAGGCGGTGTCGAAAGCGAGGTGGCCGTGTTCGATATCGTTACGAGTCACAAGGAGCGAATCATGGACGAATGGGCGGAGCCCGACAATATATGGACGATGCAGGCAGAGTTGTGGGCGGGGTCGTGCGCGATTTGTCGAGTGAACGAGTCGCGAGGGGCGAGGCACGATTGGCGCGAGTGTAAGGTTTACGCGTGTGATGTGAAGGCGGTAAGCGAGGCGTACGCGGCGGTAGTCGAGCATTCAGACGGATGGACAGGACGGGAGCAAGTCGGTTTTAGGGGGGAGTGTAGAGGTTGCAAGCGCGGTAGGATCGAGTGTTGGGTCAAGTCGGAGGCGAAGGAGTGCCGGTTCGAGGGCGTTGTGCGAGAGAGCGTGGCGGCGATTTTAGGAGCCGGAGGGTGGCACGTAAGAGAATGGGAGCGGCAGGAGGGCAGAGGGCCGGGAGGGTTGTGGCGGGAGGGAGAGAGGGTGAGCGGCAGCAGGCAAGAACGGTACGGAGTACGAGAGGCAGGACGGGTGTGGCGGACGTTTGGGTGGACAGGGTTCGTTAGGATTGAGAAGGTAAAAGTGGACGGGTTTAAGGAGGAGATTTACAAGGAATTTCGCAGTTCGATCAAGTTTGAAAGGAGGGAGAGGAAGAGGGAGAGAGAAGAGGGAGAGAGAAGAGAAGGAGGCAGGGATAGTTAGTGATATAGAGTAAGGGAGGAAATCAGGGTAGTACGAGTAAGGCAGGCGTAAAGTAGGTAGAGGGAGATAGAAGACGATACCGGCCGTAGAAGGTGAAATGGTTTAGTGAAATAGAAGGTGAAATAGAAGGTGAAATAGAAGGTGAAATAGAAGAGGGAAGAGAAGGTGAAATAGAAGGTGAAATAGAAGGTGAAATAGAAGGTGAAATAGAAGGTGAAATAGAAGGTGAAATAGAAGGTGAAATAGAAGGTGAAATAGAAGGTGAAATAGAAGGTGAAATAGAAGGTGAAATAGAAGGTAAAAGTAAAGGTAAAAGTAGAAGTAAAAATAAAAGTAGAATAGAAAGTAAGATAGAAGTTAAAGTAGGAAGTAAAGTAGAAAGTAAATTAGAGAGATAATATAAGTAGAAAGAGAAAGGAGAGTAAAATAGAGATTGAAAATAAGAATATAAAAGAGTAGTAAGAAGAGTTAGAAAAAGAGTAGGTAGAAGAAAGAGTAAGAAAAGAGAAAGTAAGTAAATAGATAAATAGATAAAATAGGAGTTAAAGTAAGGGTAGAGTAGTAGGGAGAAATAAAGATTAATAGAAAAGGAGAGAAAGTAGAATAAGAAATAATTATAAAAGAAAGAGATATAGAAGATATTAATAAGGAGAGTTATTAGAAGTTAGAGGTAGAAGAGAGTAATAGAGAAATAGAGTAGAAAGAAAAAGAAGTATATATAAAGGTAAGGAGTTAGTATGACTATCATTCTACGAAGAAATCACGGTGGTTTTATTGAAAGTGTAAGCGAAATTTGAAGTGGGTCCGGCTTCTACAGACGGTGGTTTTTTTGAAACTTTGACGGTGGTTTGTTTGAACATTTGACGTCGCAAAATTATGAGGTCAAGGTAGGCGATGCAGTGATACAGCAAATTACTAGAAATGTTGCAAGCACTGTAAAAATAATTTTTTTTAGGTGATATTTTCGTAAGGTCGTCCGCAGGGCTGGACTCCGACAAAGTAGGGTTAGCTCGGCGCAATACGCTGGCGTCGTGGATAAATTGCCGACTCGCATACAGACAAACAACAAAGATAGCAGTGACCGCAACACGGCGTGGGTATATATAGGGGTAGGTTCGTCACGTTGTAATTGTAGTAGCATCTGCTTTGAATAATTATCGCCGTAACAACAAAAGGGTCAACGGGGTGAAGATGGGCAGCGTGCAAGAGGACTTTGACGGCATTTTTCAACACATGCAAAAATACAAGATCATTGTGTGTAAAAGATGCGTTTTCGCCGTTGTACCGCAACAGATCGATCGTCACTTACGTGAACATCACCCGCAAATCGACAAACAGAATCGCAGTCGCATTGTTGAAAGGGTAAGGACGTTAGAAGCAGTCGCGGATAACAAAGAAGACGTCGAATACCCGCAAGCGGACGAAGAGCCGGTCGAAGGGCTAGAGGTCTTCAAGGACGGGCTGCAGTGTATGGGACAACAAGACGGCAATCCGTGCAAATACGTGTGCCGAACGGCGTTTGGTATGCAGAAGCACTGTCGACTGGAACATGGCTGGGTAAATGAAAGAGGCCGCGGAGGAAACGTGCGGAGGAAGGGGAAGCAAGCGCTCAACCGGATGTGGGAGGACGAACGGTGGTGTCAGCGATTCTTCGAGTACCGACAGTGGCAACGATACTTCGTCGTTTCACGAGGGACGCTGGACGCGAGAGACGAACAGGTGGAGGGGGAGGGCAAAGATCAGGAAACGATCGAAGCGGACGCAGGACTACGAGAGGTTCTACGAGAGGGCCGAGTGAAGGTAGAAGAAGCACGACAGCGGCAGACGGTAGACGGTAGCTTCAAGCGGTACGTCGCGGATCCGTGGCTCGAGTTTACGGGCTGGCACAGGCACTTGGCCGGATTTCAATGGGACGATCTTCTGGGGTTTGTCGAGTGGACCGCTAGGGAGCGAGCGCAAGGGCGGAGCAACAGAGGCAGAAGGGTGGTCCGGGTGGGAGAAGAGGACGAAGGGGAGGAAGAGCTGACGAGAGCGTGCAAGGGGACGAGGTCGGTGGTGCGAAAGGCATTCGAGGTATGCAGGCCGGGAACGACAGGAAGAGCAATCTTAGAGTACGTGAACAGGAAAGAAGCAGCAGGCGATCAGAGCATGAAAGCGTTCGACGGTAGCCGTAAGCCGAGATCGATCAAGAAGTACACGGAGGTATGGCTGAAGATCTTACGGTACATCTGGCGGACGGCAGCGAAGGAGAACCGACCGAAGTACAGGTTGACAGACCGACAACGAGGGTGTCTATCGGAGCTTCACGCAGCAACGAGGGAGGAGATAGGAGCAGAAGAGGGATGGGAAGAGAAGCAAGAGAACAAAGGGAAAGAGCTGCGCGAGGCAACGGAAAGGGCGTGTTTGAGGTTTTGGCTTGCGATGTTTGATCACGAACTTCAAGACGACGAGTATGAGAGCGGGATCATAAGCGGGCTGGCGGTGTCGGGCATGTCGCAGAACGGCGGCAGGAAGTGGAGGTCGGCACTCTTATACACACCGGATCTGTCGGGGATGGTGACAGTTCTGCGAGCTCTGGTGGTGTACAGTGCACGAGAACGAAGGCAGGACGACATCGCAGAAAGGATGTCGCAGGGCTTGAAGCTGGAAGAAGCCGAAAAGGCGGCATCGTCAGTTTTGCAGAACGTGAAGGCGTCGGTGCACAATTTCATGACACTCACGGCATATGGAGGCAGGGCTACACCGTTGAATCACATCATGCAACAGCGAACATACGGCAGGAGGATACGAGAGTCGACAAAGGCGAGCACGAGAGTGGCGTGGGCTGGGGACACGATCTTGATCGACAAGGTAGCATTTTCGATCGAAGACATACGGGCTGTTTCATTCGAACTGCGAGAGACGGCAAGGAAGCGATTACTCTCGGATTTATTGTTTGTCAGTGAGAACGGGGAAGAGGGGAAGGAGCTGCCGCCGCTACAGCTCGAGAAGATAGTGGACGATATGGGCTGCACTGACGAAGGGTGGAGCTTTCTGACAGACGGCAGGAATAAATTCGCAGTGGACGGTGAGGAGTGGTTAGCGGGGCGTGTGTTCAGGGAGGCGAGGCTGAGGGAGAGGTTCATGCGAAGAGGCTGGGCGGGAGAAGAAGGCAAAGAGAGGGCGAGGTGGAACGAAAGAATGGTGGAGGGCTACTTTCGTCAGGTCCGTCAATTTAAGGAGGAGCTGTTCACGTTGGCACATCTATCGGCGGGGGCGCCGGCAAGAGGGACGGAACTGATCACGGTGATGCATCGGAGCCCGCAGCAGGGCAGAGGAGAGAGGGGGGTGTTTGTGGACGACGGGATGGTGGTGTTTGCGACGTCGTATCACAAGAACTATCAGCACAGCAAGACGAAGAAACCGATACAGCGATATCTGCCGGAAGAGGTGGGAGAACTGCTGGTTTACTATCTGTGGTTAGTAGAACCGTTCGTTCGGCTATTGCAGACGGCAACGAGGGACCGAGTAGAGTGGTCAGACTATATCTGGGAGCCGAAGAACGAAGAAGGGTGGGGAGAAGGGGGAGGTAGCAGCGAAGAGGAGGAGAGTGACGAAGAGGAAGAAGGGTCGCAGAGCGAGGGAGCAGAAGGGGGAGGGGAGGAAGGAGGGTACGTGAGCATGGTAGAAAGGAGGGCAGAGCAGGCGGCCGGAGACAAGGGAGAGGCATACGCGAGCAACGTGGACGGATTCTGGGGGACGGACAGGGTGAGGAACACGCTGAAGAGAGAGACGGGAAAACGCATTGGGGCGAGCATTGGCACTTCGACATGGAGGCAAGCGTACGCGGCTCTTCAGAGGCGATACACTCGTGATATTAGGGTATTCAAGTCGGTGACGCGGTGGTACGACGAACAGGAGCGGAGGCAAGATAAGGACATGGAGGACGGATCCGACCCGGAAGAGGACATAGCAGCCCGACAGGCATGTCACACCCGGCGAATGGAGGAGATGATGTACGGGTTGCTGCACGAGGAGTGGCGGGGAACGACGACGTCAGAACGGGAGGGTTTCCGGCGGGTGAGTCGAGACTGGCATCGATTGATAGGATGGCCGTCAGCGAAGAGAGGGACAGAGGGCGATGAGAGGGTGCGGCACAGGGTGAGGCTGGAGCAGGAGCAGGCAGCGATCAAGAGGAAGGAAAAGGTGAGGGCCATCGACATCGAGCATCAGCTGCGGTTGATGTACGGCAACGGAGCGAAATTCTGGGGGATACAAGAGCAGGCATTGGAATCGATCGTCAAAGCAGGGAAACGGAGAGTTCTGGTGGTAGCAGGGACAGGCAGCGGCAAGAGTCTGTTGTTCATGCTGCCGGCAGCGGGGTCGGAAGATGGGTTGACGATCGTTGTGGTACCGACGCTCTCGCTACAGGAAGACGTCAAAAGACGTTGCGAGGCGGCAGGTATCAGATGCGCGGCGTGGAGCGAAGGAGGCACTAGACGGTACAGTTGTCAGATCATGGTGGTGATCGCGGAAGCTGCGGTGACGATGGCGTTTGCGAGGTTCATCGACGTGAAGAGAGCATCACAGCAACTGGAGCGGATCGTAATCGATGAGTGTCACACCGTGTTGGAATCTACAGAGGAGTGGCGACCGGAAGTTCGACGGTTGCGGGAGATGGGTGGGAAAGGTACGCAGGTGGTATTTCTGACAGCGACGCTACCGCCGACAGACGAGAGCAGATTCTTCGACGCAGTCGGGCTGGAAAAGGAGGCAACGACGGTCATCCGAGAGTCAACGAGGAGGACGAATGTAGCATACCGGGTGTTGGAGTACGAGAGGGGCACGTTGGAAGAGACACTGCAAAAGCTGGTAAAGGAGAGGATGGCAGTGGACGGGGAGGGGAAGATGGTGATATACTGCAAGTCGATCGCGGAGACGAAAAAGATGGCGAAGACGCTAGAATGTAAGGCGTACTATCGAGGAGCAGGAACGGAGCAAGAGAAGCGTAAGATACAGGCAGAGCTTGTGAGGAAAGGAGGAGCGAGGGTGTTCACGGCGACAAATGCGTTAGGGTTGGGGGTGGATGCGCCGTCGATTCGGACGGTGGTTCATACAGGGATTCCGTTCGATCTGCGGCAGTACGGACAAGAGAGCGGACGAGCCGGGAGGGACGGAGGGCGTAGCGAAGCGTTCATCTTGCAATGGTTGAAAAGGAGCAGAGACGGTAAGGTGGCGAGGGAGAATAATACAAGGGCAGGGGAAGAAGTGAGGACATTCGTGAGGGGAGAGAGGTGCCGTAAGGCGGTGATGGAGGAGTTCATGGACGGCAACGCGAGGGCGTATCAGTGTCGAGTCGGGGAGGGGGAGGCCGGATGCGACGTTTGCGAAAGGACAGGTGGAGAAGCCGGAGGGGAGGATTTGACAGAAGCAGAGGTAGAGGTTGAGAGAGCATCATCCCCGTCTGAAGCGGGGAAGGGAAAGAGGAAGTTGGGGAAGATCGAAGCTTACGAGAGGGATCTAGCGAAGAGAGCGAGAGGGGAGATAGGTGACCGCTGGGGAACAACGGAGATGCTGAGGAAGAAGTTGGAGCGATACGCGGAGGGGTGTTCGATCTGTGTGACGAAGGGAGAAGGGGGCCGGGCAGGGCACGAGTGGTGGGAATGCGAGGTCGCGAACGAGGTGGAGATGCGGAGGATGGAGCAAGCGTGGGATGAGTTGGGCTCGATCGAGTGGGAAGAGTATTCGAGCTGCGAGGGTTGCAGGACGCCGCCGGCAGTATGCAACAGTTGGGAGGATGTGGACAACCGACAACGAGGAGTGTACAGGAGAAAAGCAGGGGTAGAGTGTCATTTCAAAGGAGTTTTACGGGCGGGACTAGCGGCGGTGCTGACGGTGCGAGAGGAAGAAGCGAAGGGATGGTTAGAAGAGACTGTAGGGAGTAGAGCGAAGTGGGTAGAAGAAGAGCAAGGGAGGTTTGGTTGGTGGGAGATGGTGAAGAAATGGCTAGGGCGGAGAGTGGATATGGGAGGCGGATGGCAGGGCAGCGGAGCGAGCTTGCTGTTCGATAAGGTGGCGTCGGGGGAGTGATAGGGCTAGCAGGGTACGCGTAGGAGATTAGAGCACGACGGACAAAGGCTGAGGGTCGGGATGAGGGTAAGGTGAAAGGGGGGGAGGTTATAGAGGAACGTGAGGCTTTGGGGATAGGATGTTATGAGGAAAGTTTGGGGTGAAGATCGGTGCGCGCTCTGTTGAAGAAGCAGGCAAGCGTTAGCGAGAGACGATGTTGGACGAATAAGAGCGAGAGGGCGGGTAAGCGGCTAGAAGGTGGTTGTTTTATGCAGGCAGCCGCTAGCGCGAGAAGGGCAAGGAGACGAAGGGGGAGGGAAGGGTGGAGAAACAAAGAAGGGAGGGAAAGCAAAGTCAGGCAGAGCGAAGTGAAGTAGGGTAGAACGAAGTGAAGTGAAGTAAAGTAGAGCGGAGATTGGCGGAGTGATAGGATTAGGCGAAGGCGAGACGACCGGAGCTAGGTCCGGGCGGGGAAGGGGCGGGGAGAAGGAAGGGGAAAGAACGAGGAGAGCGGAGGCAGGGAGGAGTGAAAGGGAAGGGCGAAGACAAGGGGGAGGAAGGCAGGGGGTTGAAGGATAGAGGGGAGAGTGTTGTGGCAAGGGCGAGGATGAGGACGATGATCAGGGTTAGGGTACAGAGACGAGGTGAAGAAAGACGGGCTGGTAACGAGCGAGTCGGGTAGAGAGTAGGGCGAAGGGGGCTGAGATATGGTGTACAGATACACACATATACACGCGGGGTGCAGGGGCGAGAAGAGTGGCAGTCGAGGCCGATGGAGCGAACGAGCAGCCCGCGGGGTGGACCCGGGAAGGAGGGGTGGAGGAGACGCGGCGGTCGTGGAAAGAAGGCGGACCCGGACGAGCCGAACCACTAGAAGACAAAGGAATGACCATGATTCCTTTGAATTTAGGTGAGACGTAACCCTAAGAATTTCGGAAATGACTATGATTCCTTTGCTAACGTTGACTATGATTCCTTTGCTTTAACATCTATCAAGTTCGTTGAAATTCAGTAGGTGACTATAGAAAAGCCAGCACGCTTTGCATGCCAATTTACAGCTACATTCATCCTATATAGCTGTCTTTATTAGTCGCGACATCTCGGTGTAAGGGGCAGTGAGGCGCTGCTTATACAAGG
Organism: Epicoccum sp. F181; assembly: GCA_037042865.1. Taxonomy (NCBI): domain Eukaryota; kingdom Fungi; phylum Ascomycota; class Dothideomycetes; order Pleosporales; family Didymellaceae; genus Epicoccum; species Epicoccum sp. F181. The sequence goes on from JAJSLS010000020.1 coordinate 777,296, forward strand.
GTTATTCCCCACAAAGCACTGATCCAGCGTCAGGGCTACAGAACACTTCACCAATTGATCGAAGCAGCAGGCGCAACCATAATAAAAGCGAAACAAACCTAGTTATGCAGGCCTGTCATTCATTTTATTAAGTAGTATGCCAGTACAATTTTTTCGTAGTCCTGAAGGCTTTGTCTGCATTTTCATGTTCTGCTTCGTGATGGACGAATTCCATCGTCTGTTTACAATCGATTCACGATCCCGCATCTTGATCTGTACGAGTTGTCAATATGCTGTGGTTCCTGCGCATCTAAGCAAGCATCTTCGGACACATCATAAACGCCTGACATTACAACAGCGTCGCGCTATTATTTCAGCAGTAGACGAACTCTCCATTCTCGCCAGAGTGCCTTCGGATGTTGTGTATCCTTCACCAAACGATCCACCTGTTGCAAATCTGCCTGTGTACTTCGACGGTCTCAAATGTAGCAGCATAGACTCTCGGGGTGTGCCTTGTTCATATATCTGTCGAACCCCGCGAGGGATAAGAGAGCATTGCGAACAGAAGCATAGCTGGGTGAACTCGCAGAAGCGCGGTGGCGATGCCCGATCCAAACAAATTCACGCAAGGAACAAAATCTGGACGGAGAACCATGCTTGCCAGCGATTTTTCAGAGTGGGGATTTGGCAACACTACTTCGAGGTCGCTCGTCAAAACGTAACAGCAAATCTCGAGAAACAAGCATCTAGAAAGCACGACTTTTTTCTAGCACAAGAAAATGATATTCAAGCGGCAGCACGAGATGCTGCTGAGGACGCCAATCGAGTGCACGGGTTCGATGAGCATGTCTCTGCTGTAGTGCCTTGGTTGAGGGAGACAGGCATTGCCGGTCATGTACACAGTCTTAGAAAGGACGAGATCCGAACAGCAATTGCCATTCCTCGCCTTGGAGACGAGAGTGAGCTCCGCACGATCATCGATGCAATGGAGTCACTCTTGAAAAATGCCCGCAGGCTGTGTTTTGACGGACCCGAATGCATGCTGACTTACCAATGCCGAGTCGTCCTCAGCCGCTTCCAGCCTTCGCAAGTCGACCTGACAGGAAAAACTAGACCGTTCGATCCTTACAAAGGACCGAAGAGCCTCGCTACATACTTTGGGATGGCGCTCCGATTTGTGTCGTACTTCAGTAGAGTTGTCGCTCCTGATGAGTACCATTTTAGTGCAATGGTTGAGGGCGACGACGACATGCAGAGGCCGGAAGATATCATCGAGGCGACAGGCGAGCAGTTGGCAGTATGGCGGGATATATACCGAATTGCCCAGCGAAGACGAACGAGCTCTACCTTGGAAGCGGATGAAGAGGAGGAAAACGAAATGAAAAATCGACTTCTAGAGCTATGGATGCTCCTCATCTGCCACACGACAGGTGCCCGCCGATATCAGTCGCCACTATTGAGTTTCTGCGCCATGCTGAGCATCAAGCCGTCGACACGAAGCTGGATAGAGCCTGGCAACTTCAACAGCAGCCTCTCAGCCATCATCTGGATTGTGCAACTGTTGGTATTCTACGACAGCGCCCTGAAAGAGCGGCGAGGCTGTGGCAAGACGCTGAAACTCGTGAAAGCCTACTGCGACGAGTATCTCCAGCAGACTGTGGAGACACCGATGGGCGAGATCCTCCGATGGCGTCTACTGCTATTTAGAGTGTCTGGGACGAGCATCGGGACCCACGAGGCCTCTTGGGACGAGAGCGAGCATGTACTGACCTACGAAAACACCGAGTTACGAATGGACCAGATACCGTCTCTGCTCGAGTCTGAGTATCAGGGGTGCAGTCAGCTCCTCTACGACGATCTCATGCTAGGCCTCAAGAGTCTTAGGCGGATAGAGCCTCGCATGCTGAGAGATGGCGTCAACGTCGACACTGTTTATTGGAACTTTACTCAACACAGAGACAATAGCGATGTTCTGAAAGGCGCGGATAGCGTTCTGCTAGCAAACATCAGACAGTCCGAGCAATTGTGTCGAGTCTTCCTCGTTGAGGACAGTCGGTCGTCCGGCGGCTGGGCGTGGAGGGAGAGTGCGATGGCCGGTTACGAGGCTACGGTACAGGAGTTCTTGAAACGACTAAGCGTCTTAATCCATATCAGCGGCGGCCAGCCAGTGCGGGAAAGTGAGTTCTTCTCGATGACATATCGCAACACGCAACGGCGACGCTCGATCATCATCCGCTTCGACCGTGTGATGGTGCATGTCCAATACCACAAAGGCCAGCAACAGACAGGCAACTACAAAGAGAATGTTCGCTTTCTCGCCAACCCGATCGCCGAACTACTCCTAGACTACATCGTCTATGTTCTGCCACTACGGGAGAGGTTCCTACGACAAGCATCGCCAAATGCGTTACTCTCTCCATACCTCTGGGAGAAAGACGGGAAGGTGTGGCCAGAAGGTCACTTAAGTCGCTATTTGGAAGAAGCGAGCATCCGGGCATGCGTGCCCCGGCTTCACGTCGCCAACTGGAGGCAGATTACTGTGGCCATCGTCAAGACGAAATTTGCCAGCCAGATCGAATGCTTCGATCCAGACGATGGTGATGAGGATGGCGAAGAGATGGACCAAATAATTCGAAGTATGACCGACCAGCGAAACCACAAGACGCGAACGGTAAATCGAGCCTACGCCAACCAAACAGGAGCGGTGTTCAGCAACGTGTGGGACGGCAAAGTCCGGATGGGCCTGCAAGCTTCAACGCTGTGGCAAGACTTCTGGGGCGTGGAAACAGTCCTTAAGCGAAAGAAACGCGGCCGAATCGAGCAAGACTCTCGCTTGGTGAAGAAGGTGGCTATGGGTATCTATCGCCCGCGCAAGCCTTGGTCGGCCGAGGCCCTTCTTGCAGGAGTGAAGAAACTCTATGGTAACAAAGAAGCGGGCTGGAAATCTATCGAGCAGGAGCAAGCTCTCACTACCATCATGTCTAGGACAGAGCAGGTCGTTGCCATCCTTCCGACAGGAGCCGGAAAAAGCTTACTTTTCATGCTGCCGTGCACTCTGCCTGACGCTACAACGACTATACTAATCGTACCACTTGTTTCTCTTCACGGAGACATGCTCCGGCGTTTGAGAGAGATGAGCATCGACCACCTCGAGTGGCATCCAGGCGAGAGCCGAGAGGCTGCCTTAGTGCTAGTCAGTGCAGAAGCGGCTTCATCGAAAGATTTCATCAAGTATGCTCGAAGATTGATAGCAGATCAGAAGCTCGATCGGATTGTGATCGACGAGTGCCATTTGACCGTGATCGCGGCCGAGTACCGACCTAGCATTATCGAGTTGACTGCCATTCGGAGCCTGAGAACTCAGTTCGTCTACCTCACAGCAACCCTTCCGCCATCGATGCGGGCAGAATTTGAGGAGAGAAATTACTTGCATCAGCCTAAAATCGTTAGAGCGTCTAGCAATCGACCGAACATCCTTTATATGGTGCGCAAGGCTGAGTATTACAGGGGAAGCCTTCTCCACCAGGCCGCTGCTGAGGTCGAAGATGCCTGGATGAACTCTGGACTGTTCGACTACTCTCACGACAAGATAATCATCTACGTCCAGACGTGTAAGGACGCAGATGACTTGGCAGGATTGCTCCATTGTAGCTCGTACACAGCCGAGAGCGGGACACCAATAGAGAAAAAGCAGATACTTGACCGCTGGATTCAGACTCCTGATACACCCTATATCGTTGCAACCACTGCTCTGGCTGAAGGGTTCGACTATCCTCACGTACGGTTCGTCATGAATGTAGACGCGCCAGAGTCGTTGGTCATCTTCGCACAAGAGTCTGGTCGGGCGGGCCGGGATGGCAAACGTGCGTATTCGATGGTGTTACTTCCTGTTACCTGGCAGCCCCAACTCGCAGATGGTTTATCGGATGAGCCATATCGGACGCACAACTACAGAAGCGACCTCAGCCTTCGAAAGCGGCACGATAAAGAAGCGGCGCACCAGTACCTCACAGGCGAGCAATGCTACCGGACATCTCTAAGCGACTATCTGGATATCGCCTGCCATCGAAGATGGTGCATGCCTGAAGATGTGCCTTGCGACGTATGCAAAGTAGCCCATCAAGACATAATCGATCCGATCCAGAAGGTCGACCAAGACAAGACATACATAGGGCTCCAACTTATCCAGCAAGAGAAGCTTCGAGCTCAATCAGAATTGGCGCAGTTCCGTCTCGACCTGGCGAGCGTGAAGGGCACATGCTTGCTCTGTAGAGCAGTAGGAGAGCAGTGGGATCACGGGTTTTCGACATGTCCACAGCGGTTCGGGGTCTTCGAACAAAGGAAAAAGGCTAAGCAGCGACACGAAGGACGTGGGCGGAAATGGCTACAGCCATACACGACCTGCTTCTGGTGTTTGAATCCTCAGGCTGTCTGTCAACGAGCAGAATCGATAGGTAAGGATGTCGGAGTGTGCGAACACAGGGATATCGTGCTGCCACTTTGCTTCGGAATCTTTGAGAGTGTAAGCGGCGTCGATTGGTTGAAAGAGCATTTCGGTCGGGCATTCGGTGATATAGAGGCATACTTCGACTGGCTGGGCGAGAGTACTCAGTTCGGGCAGGGAGATGCGATTCAAGCAGTGCGTGTAGCAGCCTTAGCCTTACGGTCGATGTGCTAGAGCAAATATAATAAGGTTGACCAGACGCTTTCACTGTCTTACATGCGGGCCATCGAAGGTGACGTAGGTGTGCATAAGCGAATATGCAGTAATGCAGTGACGATGTAGGGCTATAAGAGGGGTGTTTCCTTTGCGAGAGTCTTGCTTCTCAGCACGAAAGACAAGAAGAAAAACAGACAGGAAAGAGCTAAAGGAAAGATGGACGATTTTTGGGTTTCGAGTATGGAGAAGGAATGTGAGCGAATCGTGAGACCTCAGAAGAGAGGAAACAGCCTGGCTAGAAGAAGAGTGCTGAGGGGAGCTGAGAGCAGAAGAGGGAAGATCTGGGTGTGCTGCGTGTCGTGCGCCAGTGGGGTGGTGCTGGAGGAGCAGGAGCGGCCTGAGAATAAGCCGAAAGACGATTGGGAGCAGAGCAATGGATTTGCGTTGACAGTGTGCGGGAGTTGCGAAGGAATGAATGGACGGATGGTAGGGAGGGGCGAAGAAGCAGCGATGCGGATATGCGAGGGTATAATCACGAGCAGCACAGTATGGCAAAGGATCTCGCAGTATTGCGTCTCGAACGGATGGGAGAAGCTAGAGCTTAGGAGTGATCGGGTAGTAGGCAGGAGAGCAATTTTTGGACGAGAGGTCGATGGGATGAGTATGGCGAGCATAAGGATAAAGGGAGTAGGAGAAGAACAGACAGTAGAGGTGCTAAGCTACGTGGAAGCGGCTTTTCTATAAAGCACGGAAAGGAAAGTCGAGAATGATATAGAATGAAAGATCTACGGATTAAGCTAACGCTACACCTCTTGAAAGTAAGTTAAGAGGGGAAAAGGATAGAATAAGATATTAGATAAGATAGGAGGTAGTATAGGAGATAAAATAGGAAATAGAGTATTGATAAAGAAGATTATATTATATTAAAGATAGAGAGTATATTAGAAATATATATATATAGAGTATAAGATTTGATAATAAATTAGAAGGAAAAGGAGGGTAAAAAAGATATAGTAGAAATAGAATAATAGAAGAAAAATAAAATAAAATAAGATAAAGTAGTAAATTAAGAGAAAAGAAAGAAGAGTAAAAGAAAAGAGATTATATAATAATTATAAAAGAGAGAAGATAGATAAGAAGAGTAAAAAGAAGAATAAGATAGAATAGAATAAGGTAATTTAATATAAGAAAGAAATAAAGAATAATAGAAAGAGTAAGATAAATAAGAAAAGTTAATAGAGAAATTAAAGTTTAGAGTATTAAAAAAAGATTAAATAAATAAAAGAAGAGAGAAAAAGAAAGAAAGAAATAGAATATATAGTATATAGGAGATAAAAAGAGATATAGAGAAAAGAGAAGAGATAGATAAATTAAGAAAGATTAGGAAAAAGAAAAGAAAGAAAAGAAAGAAAAGAAAGAAAGTAGTAGTAATATAGATAAGATAAAATATAGTAATAGATATTAAGTATAAAATAATAATTAAAAGAATAATAAAAAGTAAAAGAAAAGAAGAAAATAAGAATAAGAAAAGTAGAGATTATAGTTAAATAGAGAAGAAGAATATAGAAAGAAAAGAAAATAATAGTAGATAATTATAAGAAAGATAAGAAAGAGAGAATAAATAGAAATAATATAAAGTAGAATTAGAAGAAGAAGTTAGTAATTAAGAATAAAGTTAAAAAAGATAAAAGAGGGATTAGAATTAATATTAGAGATAGAAAGAAAGAAAGAAAGAAAGAGAAAGATAAGGGAATAAGATATAAGATTAGTATTAAAGGATATTTTTTAAAAAAAGAATTAAATAAAAAGATAAGTTAAAAGGAATAGTATATAAGATTAAGAGATAGTTAAGAGATTTAAGTAGATAGAATAAAATATAAATAAGATAAGAATAAAAAAGAAGAGAGTTAAAGTATAGTAGATAATAGAGAAAAAGAGGAAAAGAATAAAATAGTAGTAAGATAGAAGTATAGATATAAAAGTATAGAAGATAATAATAGATTTAGTTAGTAAGAGGTAGTAGATTTAAAGAGAGATATAGATTAGAAAGAAGAAAAAAGAGAAATAGATTATAGAAGATAAGAAAAAAAGAAAAGGGATTAAGATAAGATAGAAGAATAGAAGTAGTAAAGGAGAAGAAAAGGAGAAAAGGAGGAAAGAAGAAAAGAAGGAAAGAAGGAAAGAAGAAAAGGAGGAAAGAAGAAAAGGAGGAAAGAAGAAAAGGAGGAAAGAAGAAAAGGAGAAAAGAAGAAATAGAAGAATAAGAAGATATAAAAAAAAAGGTTTTTAGAATTAGAATAAATTAGAAGTAAAATATTTATAAGGGATAAAGAGATAAGTTAGTAAGTAAGAGATAATAGATTTAAAGATAATTTAGGATTTTAGAAGTAGAGTTAATAGAGAGGAGATAAAATAGAAGATAAAATAGAAGATAAAATAGAAGAT